>CAMQGK010000229.1:16867500-17072289 GCA_947000775.1 Pterois miles | reverse complement strand
GGTGTGCTTTTGGGCAAGAAATGCAGTTTTAGCTGGTGTTATGCTAAAAACTACGATTTTGCATGACATTGATCACAGAATGAGGATTTCATGCCTGGAGGCAAGTTTTAAGGTGAAATGTGCTATAACTATGTTTTCTGACATAACCATCCTGTCTTGCATGTTTTCATTGATACTGGTGTGTTTGTGAAAATTGACATGTTTCTCAAAGAAATCAAGTTTTTAGTATTTCTTATTGACACATGCTTTTCTGGGTGCTTTTGGACGAGAAATGCAGTTTGAGTTACTGTAGTGATGACAACTACGGTTTTGCATGACATTGATCACAGAATGAGGATTTCATGCCCGGAGGCAGGTTTTAAGGTGAAATTTGCTATAACTATGTTTTCTGACATAACCATCTTGTCTAGCATGTTTTCATTGACAGTGGTGTAAAAATGACATGTTTTTCAAAGAAATCAAGTTTTTAGTATTTCTTGTGGAAAAATGCTTTTGTGTGTGCTTTTGGACGAGAAATGCAGTTTGAGTTACTGTAGTGATGACAACTACGGTTTTGCATGACATTGATCACAGAATGAGGATTTCATGCCTGGAGACAAGTTTTAAAGTGAAATGTGCTATAACTATGTTATCTGACATAACCATCCTGTTTTGCATGTTTTCATTGATACTGGTGTGAAAAATGACGTTTTTCAAAGAAATCAAGTTTTTAGTATTTCTTGTGGAAAATACTTTTCTGTGTGCTTTTTAAGGAGAATGCAGTTTGAGTTACTGTAGTGGTGAACACTATGGTTTTGCATGAAACTGATCACAGAATGAAGACGTTATGCTTGGTGAGTATTTTTAATGACAAATTTGATAAAACCATGTTTTCTGTCATATTAATCCTGTTTGGCATAGTTTCAGTGATCTGATGAGTTGAGGTTGAGTACCGCCCTCCATGGAGACCTGACTCCACACCCCAGCTCTGTCATAGTGCTTTAGGGGCTTCGGCCGAGGGCAGGCCTGCCTGGAAGAAAATCTCCGTGCCACAGCAATGTCATCATGCTTAGCTGAGGCTGAGGGCTGGCATGCCTGGAAGAAATTCTCCACGCCCCAGCTTGGTCATGGTGATTCTGAGCTGAGGCTGAGGTTATGATCTGCTTACTAACTGTGAAGTCTCTAATTCAAATAATGTACAGTAGCTGTAATCATCCTTTCAGTGTGTCTGGCACCAGTTGTAATATGACATAAGTAACTGGTCCTATGGTACACTCTACTGGATGACATCAAAACTACAACTTGCCTGCAGCTTTTTCTTGTGAATGGTGACGAGAAATGCAGTTTGAGTTACTGTAGTGATGACAACTACGGTTTTGCATGACATTGATCACAGAATGAGGATTTCATGCCTGGAGACAAGTTTTAAGGTGAAATGTGCTATAACTATGTTTTCTGACATAACCATCCTGTCTTGTGTGTTTTCATTGATACTGGTGTGTTTTGTGAAAAATGACATGTTTTTCACAGAAATCAAGTTTTTAGTATTTCTTGTGGAAAAATGCTTTTGTTTTGTGCTTTTGGACGAGAAATGCAGTTTGAGTTACTGTAGTGATGACAACTACGGTTTTGCATGAAACTGATCACAGAATGAAGACGTAATGCTTGGCAGGTATTCTTAATGACAAATTTGATAAAACCATGTTTTCTGTCATATTAATCCTGTTTGGCATACTTTCAGTGATCCTGATGCATTTGTTTGAAGAAATGACATATTTTACAAAGAAATCAAGTTTTTCGTATTTCTTACGTGAAAAATGCTTTTCGGTGTGCTTTTGGGCAAGAAATGCAGTTTTAGCTGGTGTTATGCTAAAAACTACGATTTTGCATGACATTGATCACAGAATGAGGATTTCATGCCTGGAGGCAAGTTTGAAGGTGAAATTTGCTATAACTATGTTTTCTGACATAACCATCTTGTCTAGCATGTTTTCATTGATACTGGTGTGCAAATTGACATGTTTCTCAAAGAAATCAAGTTTTTAGCATTTCATATTGACACACGCTTTCCTGGGTATTTTTTGACGAGAAATGCAGTTTGAGTTACTGTAGTGATGACAACTACGGTTTTGCATGACATTGATCACAGAATGAGGATTTCATGCCCGGAGGCAGGTTTTAAGGTGAAATTTGCTATAACTATGTTTTCTGACATAACCATCTTGTCTAGCATGTTTTCATTGACAGTGGTGTAAAAATGACATGTTTTTCAAAGAAATCAAGTTTTTAGTATTTCTTGTGGAAAAATGCTTTTGTGTGTGCTTTTGGACGAGAAATGCAGTTTGAGTTACTGTAGTGATGACAACTACGGTTTTGCATGACATTGATCACAGAATGAGGATTTCATGCCTGGAGACAAGTTTTAAAGTGAAATGTGCTATAACTATGTTATCTGACATAACCATCCTGTTTTGCATGTTTTCATTGATACTGGTGTGAAAAATGACGTTTTTCAAAGAAATCAAGTTTTTAGTATTTCTTGTGGAAAATACTTTTCTGTGTGCTTTTTAAGGAGAATGCAGTTTGAGTTACTGTAGTGGTGAACACTATGGTTTTGCATGAAACTGATCACAGAATGAAGACGTTATGCTTGGTGAGTATTTTTAATGACAAATTTGATAAAACCATGTTTTCTGTCATATTAATCCTGTTTGGCATAGTTTCAGTGATCTGATGAGTTGAGGTTGAGTACCGCCCTCCATGGAGACCTGACTCCACACCCCAGCTCTGTCATAGTGCTTTAGGGGCTTCGGCCGAGGGCAGGCCTGCCTGGAAGAAAATCTCCGTGCCACAGCAATGTCATCATGCTTAGCTGAGGCTGAGGGCTGGCATGCCTGGAAGAAATTCTCCACGCCCCAGCTTGGTCATGGTGATTCTGAGCTGAGGCTGAGGTTATGATCTGCTTACTAACTGTGAAGTCTCTAATTCAAATAATGTACAGTAGCTGTAATCATCCTTTCAGTGTGTCTGGCACCAGTTGTAATATGACATAAGTAACTGGTCCTATGGTACACTCTACTGGATGACATCAAAACTACAACTTGCCTGCAGCTTTTTCTTGTGAATGGTGACGAGAAATGCAGTTTGAGTTACTGTAGTGATGACAACTACGGTTTTGCATGACATTGATCACAGAATGAGGATTTCATGCCTGGAGACAAGTTTTAAGGTGAAATGTGCTATAACTATGTTTTCTGACATAACCATCCTGTCTTGTGTGTTTTCATTGATACTGGTGTGTTTTGTGAAAAATGACATGTTTTTCACAGAAATCAAGTTTTTAGTATTTCTTGTGGAAAAATGCTTTTGTTTTGTGCTTTTGGACGAGAAATGCAGTTTGAGTTACTGTAGTGATGACAACTACGGTTTTGCATGAAACTGATCACAGAATGAAGACGTAATGCTTGGCAGGTATTCTTAATGACAAATTTGATAAAACCATGTTTTCTGTCATATTAATCCTGTTTGGCATACTTTCAGTGATCCTGATGCATTTGTTTGAAGAAATGACATATTTTACAAAGAAATCAAGTTTTTCGTATTTCTTACGTGAAAAATGCTTTTCGGTGTGCTTTTGGGCAAGAAATGCAGTTTTAGCTGGTGTTATGCTAAAAACTACGATTTTGCATGACATTGATCACAGAATGAGGATTTCATGCCTGGAGGCAAGTTTGAAGGTGAAATTTGCTATAACTATGTTTTCTGACATAACCATCTTGTCTAGCATGTTTTCATTGATACTGGTGTGCAAATTGACATGTTTCTCAAAGAAATCAAGTTTTTAGCATTTCATATTGACACACGCTTTCCTGGGTATTTTTTGACGAGAAATGCAGTTTGAGTTACTGTAGTGATGACAACTACGGTTTTGCATGACATTGATCACAGAATGAGGATTTCATGCCCGGAGGCAGGTTTTAAGGTGAAATTTGCTATAACTATGTTTTCTGACATAACCATCTTGTCTAGCATGTTTTCATTGACAGTGGTGTAAAAATGACATGTTTTTCAAAGAAATCAAGTTTTTAGTATTTCTTGTGGAAATGCTTTTGTGTGTGCTTTTGTTGACGAGAAATGCAGTTTGAGTTACTGTAGTGATGACAACTACGGTTTTGCATGACATTGATCACAGAATGAGGATTTCATGCCTGGAGACAAGTTTTAAAGTGAAATGTGCTATAACTATGTTATCTGACATAACCATCCTGTTTTGCATGTTTTCATTGATACTGGTGTGAAAAATGACTTTTTTCAAAGAAATCAAGTTTTTAGTATTTCTTGTGGAAAATACTTTTCTGTGTGCTTTTTAAGGAGAATGCAGTTTGAGTTACTGTAGTGGTGAACACTATGGTTTTGCATGAAACTGATCACAGAATGAAGACGTTATGCTTGGTGAGTATTTTTAATGACAAATTTGATAAAACCATGTTTTCTGTCATATTAATCCTGTTTGGCATAGTTTCAGTGATCTGATGAGTTGAGGTTGAGTACCGCCCTCCATGGAGACCTGACTCAACACCCCAGCTCTGTCATAGTGCTTTAGGGGCTTCGGCCGAGGGCAGGCCTGCCTGGAAGAAAATCTCCGTGCCACAGCAATGTCATCATGCTTAGCTGAGGCTGAGGGCTGGCATGCCTGGAAGAAATTCTCCACGCCCCAGCTTGGTCATGGTGATTCTGAGCTGAGGCTGAGGTTATGATCTGCTTACTAACTGTGAAGTCTCTAATTCAAATAATGTACAGTAGCTGTAATCATCCTTTCAGTGTGTCTGGCACCAGTTGTAATATGACATAAGTAACTGGTCCTATGGTACACTCTACTGGATGACATCAAAACTACAACTTGCCTGCAGCTTTTTCTTGTGAATGGTGACGAGAAATGCAGTTTGAGTTACTGTAGTGATGACAACTACGGTTTTGCATGACATTGATCACAGAATGAGGATTTCATGCCTGGAGACAAGTTTTAAGGTGAAATGTGCTATAACTATGTTTTCTGACATAACCATCCTGTCTTGTGTGTTTTTATTTATACTGGTGTGTTTTGTGAAAAATGACATGTTTTTCACAGAAATCAAGTTTTTAGTATTTCTTGTGGAAAAATGCTTTTGTTTTGTGCTTTTGGACGAGAAATGCAGTTTGAGTTACTGTAGTGATGACAACTACGGTTTTGCATGAAACTGATCACAGAATGAAGACGTAATGCTTGGCAGGTTTTCTTAATGACAAATTTGATAAAACCATGTTTTCTGTCATATTAATCCTGTTTGGCATACTTTCAGTGATCCTGATGCATTTGTTTGAAGAAATGACATATTTTACAAAGAAATCAAGTTTTTCGTATTTCTTACGTGAAAAATGCTTTTCGGTGTGCTTTTGGGCAAGAAATGCAGTTTTAGCTGGTGTTATGCTAAAAACTACGATTTTGCATGACATTGATCACAGAATGAGGATTTCATGCCTGGAGGCAAGTTTGAAGGTGAAATTTGCTATAACTATGTTTTCTGACATAACCATCTTGTCTAGCATGTTTTCATTGATACTGGTGTGCAAATTGACATGTTTCTCAAAGAAATCAAGTTTTTAGCATTTCATATTGACACACGCTTTCCTGGGTATTTTTTGACGAGAAATGCAGTTTGAGTTACTGTAGTGATGACAACTACGGTTTTGCATGACATTGATCACAGAATGAGGATTTCATGCCCGGAGGCAGGTTTTAAGGTGAAATTTGCTATAACTATGTTTTCTGACATAACCATCTTGTCTAGCATGTTTTCATTGACAGTGGTGTAAAAATTGACATGTTTTTCAAAGAAATCAAGTTTTTAGTATTTCTTGTGGAAAAATGCTTTTGTGTGTGCTTTGAAT
Organism: Pterois miles; assembly: GCA_947000775.1. Lineage (NCBI taxonomy): Eukaryota > Metazoa > Chordata > Actinopteri > Perciformes > Scorpaenidae > Pterois > Pterois miles. The sequence continues at coordinate 17,066,382 of CAMQGK010000229.1, read as the reverse complement.
TTTGGTTTTTTTGTGATGAACTCGTTTTTCATGACATTTATCCCATTAGGATTTCATCCTGAGACAAGTTTTAAAGTGAAATGTCTATACTATGTTATCTGACATAACCATCCTGTTTTGCATGGTTTGCAGTTTGAGTTACTGTTTCTTTTTTATTTTTTTTTTTTTTTTTTGAAAATTCTTTTCTTTTTTTTAAGGAGAATGCAGTTTGAGTTACTGTAGTGGTGAACACTATGGTTTTGCATGAAACTGATCACAGAATGAAGACGTTATGCTTGGTGAGTATTTTTAATGACAAATTTGATAAAACCATGTTTTCTGTCATATTAATCCTGTTTGGCATAGTTTCAGTGATCTGATGAGTTGAGGTTGAGTACCGCCCTCCATGGAGACCTGACTCCACACCCCAGCTCTGTCATAGTGCTTTAGGGGCTTCGGCCGAGGGCAGGCCTGCCTGGAAGAAAATCTCCGTGCCACAGCAATGTCATCATGCTTAGCTGAGGCTGAGGGCTGGCATGCCTGGAAGAAATTCTCCACGCCCCAGCTTGGTCATGGTGATTCTGAGCTGAGGCTGAGGTTATGATCTGCTTACTAACTGTGAAATCTCTAATTCAAATAATGTACAGTAGCTGTAATCATCCTTTCAGTGTGTCTGGCACCAGTTGTAATATGACATAAGTAACTGGTCCTATGGTACACTCTACTGGATGACATCAAAACTACAACTTGCCTGCAGCTTTTTCTTGTGAATGGTGACGAGAAATGCAGTTTGAGTTACTGTAGTGATGACAACTACGGTTTTGCATGACATTGATCCCAGAATGAGGATTTCATCCCTGGAGACAAGTTTTAAGGTGAAATGTGCTATAACTATGTTTTCTGACATAACCATCCTGTCTTGTGTGTTTTCATTGATACTGGTGTGTTTTGTGAAAAATGACATGTTTTTCACAGAAATCAAGTTTTTAGTATTTCTTGTGGAAAAATGCTTTTGTTTGTGCTTTTGGACGAGAAATGCAGTTTGAGTTACTGTAGTGATGACAACTACGGTTTTGCATGAAACTGATCACAGAATGAAGACGTAATGCTTGGCAGGTATTCTTAATGACAAATTTGATAAAACCATGTTTTCTGTCATATTAATCCTGTTTGGCATACTTTCAGTGATCCTGATGCATTTGTTTGAAGAAATGACATATTTTACAAAGAAATCTTTTTTTTAAAAAAATTTTTTATTTTTTTATATGAAAAATCCCTTTCCTGTATCCTTTTGGAAAGAAATTCCATTTTAGCTGGTGTTATGCTAAAAACTACGATTTTGCATGACATTGATCACAGAATGAGGATTTCATGCCTGGAGGCAAGTTTGAAGGTGAAATTTGCTATAACTATGTTTTCTGACATAACCATCTTGTCTAGCATGTTTTCATTGATACTGGTGTGCAAATTGACATGTTTTTCAAAGAAATCAAGTTTTTAGCATTTCATATTGACACACGCTTTCCTGGGTATTTTTTGACGAGAAATGCAGTTTGAGTTACTGTAGTGATGACAACTACGGTTTTGCATGACATTGATCACAGAATGAGGATTTCATGCCCGGAGGCAAGTTTTAAAGTGAAATGTGCTATAACTATGTTTTCTGACATAACCATCTTGTCTTGCATGTTTTCATTGACACTGGTGTGAAAAATGACATGTTTTTCAAAGAAATCAAGTTTTTAGTATTTCTTGTGGAAAAATGCTTTTGTGTGTGCTTTTGGACGAGAAATGCAGTTTGAGTTACTGTAGTGGTGAACACTATGGTTTTGCATGAAACTGATCACAGAATGAAGACGTTATGCTTGGTGAGTATTTTTAATGACAAATTTGATAAAACCATGTTTTCTGTCATATTAATCCTGTTTGGCATAGTTTCAGTGATCTGATGAGTTGAGGTTGAGTACCGCCCTCCATGGAGACCTGACTCAACACCCCAGCTCTGTCATAGTGCTTTAGGGGCTTCGGCCGAGGGCAGGCCTGCCTGGAAGAAAATCTCCGTGCCACAGCAATGTCATCATGCTTAGCTGAGGCTGAGGGCTGGCATGCCTGGAAGAAATTCTCCACGCCCCAGCTTGGTCATGGTGATTCTGAGCTGAGGCTGAGGTTATGATCTGCTTACTAACTGTGAAATCTCTAATTCAAATAATGTACAGTAGCTGTAATCATCCTTTCAGTGTGTCTGGCACCAGTTGTAATATGACATAAGTAACTGGTCCTATGGTACACTCTACTGGATGACATCAAAACTACAACTTGCCTGCAGCTTTTTCTTGTGAATGGTGACGAGAAATGCAGTTTGAGTTACTGTAGTGATGACAACTACGGTTTTGCATGACATTGATCACAGAATGAGGATTTCATGCCTGGAGACAAGTTTTAAGGTGAAATGTGCTATAACAATGCTTTCTGACATAACCATCCTGCCTAGCATGTTTTCATTGACAGTGGTGTGAAAATGACATGTTTTTCAAAGAAATGAAGTTTTTAGTATTTCTTGTGGAAAAATGCTTTTGTGTGTGCTTTTGGACGAGAAATGCAGTTTGAGTTACTGTAGTGGTGACAACTACGGTTTTGCATAACATTGATCACAGAATGAGGATTTCATGCCTGGAGGCAAGTTTTAAGATGAAATTTGCTATAACTATGTTTTCTGACATAACCATCTTGTCTAGCATGTTTTCATTGATACTGGTGTGTTTTGTGAAAAATGACATGTTTTTCACAGAAATCAAGATTTTAGCATTTCATATTGACACACGCTTTCCTGGGTATTTTTGGACGAGAAATGTAGTTTGAGTTACTGTAGTGATGACAACTACGGTTTTGCATGACATTGATCACAGAATGAGGATTTCATGCCTGGAGGCAAGTTTTAAGGTGAAATTTGCTATGACTGTGTTTTCTGACATAACCATCTTGTCTAGCATGTTTTCATTGATACTGGTGTGCAAATTGACATGTTTCTCAAAGAAATCAAGTTTTTAGTATTTCTTGTGGAAAAATGCTTTTGTGTGTGCTTTTGGACGAGAAATGCAGTTTGAGTTACTGTATGTATGTATGCTGGTGTGAAAATTGACATGTTTCTCAAAGAAATCAACTTTTTAGCATTTCGTATGGACAAACGCTTTCCTGGATGCTACTGGACGTGAAATGCAGTTTGGTTACTGTAGTGATGACAACTACGGTTTTGCATGACATTGATCACAGAATGAGGATTTCATGCCTGGAGACAAGTTTTAAGGTGAAATTTGCTATAACTATGTTTTCTGACATAACCATCTTGTCTAGCATGTTTTCATTGATAGTGGTGTGCAAATTGACATGTTTTTCAAAGAAATCAAGTTTTTAGTATTTCTTGTGTAAAAATGCTTTTGTGTGTGCTTTTGGACGAGAAATGCAGTTTGAGTTACTGTAGTGATGACAACTACGGTTTTGCATGACATTGATCACAGAATGAGGATTTCATGCCTGGAGACAAGTTTTAAGGTGAAATTTGCTATAACTATGTTATCTGACATAACCATCCTGTTTTTGCATGTTTTCATTGATACTGGTGTGTTTTGTGAAAAATGACATGCTTTTCACAGAAATCAAGTTTTTAGTATTTCTTGTGGAAAAATGCTTTTGTGTGTGCTTTTGGACGAGAAATGCAGTTTGAGTTACTGTAGTGATGACAACTACGGTTTTGCATGAAACTGATCACAGAATGAAGACGTAATGCTTGGCAGGTATTCTTAATGACAAATTTGATAAAACCATGTTTTCTGTCATATTAATCCTGTTTGGCATACTTTTTCAGTGATCCTGATGCATTTGTTTGAAGAAATGACATATTTTACAAAGAAATCAAGTTTTTCGTATTTCTTACGTGAAAAATGCTTTTCGGTGTGCTTTTGGGCAAGAAATGCAGTTTTAGCTGGTGTTATGCTAAAAACTACGATTTTGCATGACATTGATCACAGAATGAGGATTTTATGCCTGGAGGCAAGATTTAAGGTGAAGTGTTCTATAACTATGTTTTATGATACAACCATCCTGTTTTGCATGTTTTCATTGATGCTGGTGTGAAAATTGACATGTTTCTCAAAGAAATCAACTTTTTAGCATTTCGTATGGACAAACGCTTTCCTGGATGCTTCTGTACGTGAAATGCAGTTTGAGTTACTGTACTGATGACAACTACGGTTTTGCATGACATTGATCACAGAATGAGGATTTCATGCCTGGAGGCAAGTTTTAAGATGAAATTTGCTATAACTATGTTTTCTGACATAACCATCTTGTCTAGCATGTTTTCATTGATACTGGTGTGTTTTGTGAAAAATGACATGTTTTTCACAGAAATCAAGATTTTAGCATTTCATATTGACACACGCTTTCCTTGGTATTTTTGGACGAGAAATGTAGTTTGAGTTACTGTAGTGATGACAACTACGGTTTTGCATGACATTGATCACAGAATGAGGATTTCATGCCTGGAGGCAAGTTTTAAGGTGAAATTTGCTATGACTATGTTTTCTGACATAACCATCTTGTCTAGCATGTTTTCATTGATACTGGTGTGCAAATTGACATGTTTCTCAAAGAAATCAAGTTTTTAGTATTTCTTGTGGAAAAATGCTTTTGCGTGTGCTTTTGGACGAGAAATGCAGTTTGAGTTACTGTATGTATGTATGCTGGTGTGAAAATTGACATGTTTCTCAAAGAAATCAACTTTTTAGCATTTCGTATGGACAAACGCTTTCCTGGATGCTTCTGGACGTGAAATGCAGTTTGAGTTACTGTAGTGATGACAACTACGATTTTGCATGACATTGATCACAGAATGAGGATTTCATGCCTGGAGACAAGTTTTAAGGTGAAATGTGCTATAACAATGCTTTCTGACATAACCATCCTGCCTAGCATGTTTTAATTGACAGTGGTGTGAAAATGACATGTTTTTCACAGAAATCAAGTTTTTAGTATTTCTTGTGGAAAAATGCTTTTGTGTGTGCTTTTGGACGAGAAATGCAGTTTGAGTTACTGTAGTGATGACAACTACGGTTTTGCATGAAACTGATCACAGAATGAAGACGTAATGCTTGGCAGGTATTCTTAATGACAAATTTGATAAAACCATGTTTTCTGTCATATTAATCCTGTTTGGCATACTTTCAGTGATCCTGATGCATTTGTTTGAAGAAATGACATATTTTACAAAGAAATCAAGTTTTTCGTATTTCTTACGTGAAAAATGCTTTTCGGTGTGCTTTTGGGCAAGAAATGCAGTTTTAGCTGGTGTTATGCTAAAAACTACGATTTTGCATGACATTGATCACAGAATGAGGATTTCATGCCTGGAGGCAAGTTTTAAGGTTAAGTGTTCTATAACTATGTTTTATGATACAACCATCCTATTTTGCATGTTTTCGTTGATGCTGGTGTGAAAATTGACATGTTTCTCAAAGAAATCAACTTTTTAGCATTTCGTATGGACAAACGCTTTCCTGGATGCTACTGGACGTGAAATGCAGTTTGGTTACTGTAGTGATGACAACTACGGTTTTGCATGACATTGATCACAGAATGAGGATTTCATGCCTGGAGACAAGTTTTAAGGTGAAATTTGCTATAACTATGTTTTCTGACATAACCATCTTGTCTAGCATGTTTTCATTGATACTGGTGTGCAAATTGACATGTTTCTCAAAGAAATCAACTTTTTTTGCATTACGTATGGACAAACGCTTTCCTGGGTGCTTCTGGACGTGAAATGCAGTTTGAGTTACTGTAGTGATGACAACTACAGTTTTGCATGACATTGATCACAGAATGAGGATTTCATGCCTGGAGACAAGTTTTAAGGTGAAATGTGCTATAACAATGCTTTCTGACATAACCATCCTGCCTAGCATGTTTTCATTGACAGTGGTGTGAAAATGACATGTTTTTCAAAGAAATCAAGTTTTTAGTATTTCTTGTGTAAAAATGCTTTTGTGTGTGCTTTTGGACGAGAAATGCAGTTTGAGTTACTGTAGTGATGACAACTACGGTTTTGCATGACATTGATCACAGAATGAGGATTTCATGCCTGGAGACAAGTTTTAAGGTGAAATTTGCTATAACTATGTTATCTGACATAACCATCCTGTTTTTGCATGTTTTCATTGATACTGGTGTGTTTTGTGAAAAATGACATGCTTTTCACAGAAATCAACTTTTTAGCATTTCGTATGGACAAACGCTTTCCTGGATGCTTTTGGACGAGAAATGCAGTTTGATGCTTTTGGACGAGAAATAGTTTGAGTTACTGTAGTGGTGACAACTACGGTTTTGCATGACATTGATCACAGAATGAGGATTTCATGCCTGGAGACAAGTTTTAAGGTGAAATATACTATAATAATGCTTTCCGACATAACCATCCTGCCTAGCATGTTTTCATTGACAGTGGTGTGAAAAATGACATGTTTTTCAAAGAAATCAACTTTTTAGCATTTCGTATGGACAAACGCTTTCCTGGATGCTTTTGGACGAGAAATGCAGTTTGAGTTACTGTAGTGGTGACAACTACGGTTTTGCATGACATTGATCACATCCTGTCTAGCATGTTTTCATTGACAGTGGTGTGTTTTTGTGAAAAATGACATGATTTTCAAAGAAATCAACTTTTGTGTGAAAAACGCGTTTGTGTGTACTTTAGGACGAGAAGTGCAGTTGTAGCTACTTTAGTGGATGAAAACCAAAGTTTTACATGGGATTTCGCCCGTGTTTTTTTGTCATTATACATTCGGTTTTGCATGTTTCCAGCGATAATGATGACGATGTTTTCTACAAATGATGTTCACAAACATCCACTTTTTGTGTTTCATGTGGTAAAAAACGCATTTCTGTGTGCTTTTAGAGGATAAATGCAGTTTTTAGCAACTTTAGTGATTGAAAACCAGAGTTTTACATGCCAGAGCGAGAGAATCAAGTCTCCACACACTAGCACCGTCATCTTGCTGCTGAGGTTAGGCTGAGGGCTGGATGAAAGTCATTGCAATGCTGAGATGAGACTGAGGGCTGGCCTGCCTGGAGGCTAGTCTCACTGTCCCCGCATTAACAACGTAATTCTGAGCTGAGGCTGGGGGCTGGCCTGCCTGGAAAAAAGTCTCCACGCCCCAGCACTGTCATCTTTCTGCTGAGATGAGGTTGAGTGCCAGTCTACCTGGAGTCCTGACTCCCCACCCCAGTACTGTAATTGTAGTGTTGATGTGAGGCTGAGGGCCGGCCTACCTGGAGGCCAGTCTCAACGCCCCAGCACGGCAATTGTGCGGCTGAGCTGTGGATGAGCGATGGCCATCCTGGATGAATGTCTCCACGCCCCAGCAATATCATCATGCTTCTCTCATAGTGCTGCTGAGCTGAGGCTGAGGGCTTGCCGTCCTGGAGGCCAGAGTCCACGCCCCAACACTGTCATCGTGCTGCTGAGCTGAGGCTGTGGGCTGGCCTGCCTGGATGAAAGTCTCCATGTCTCAAAACTGTAATGGTGCTGCTGACCTGAGGCTGTGGACAGGAAGCTGTGCAGGTACGCTTGCTTTGAGGCTCTTCCTCATACTCCTCCTCCTCGTCTTCATCCTCATCCTCCTCATCCTCAGCCTGCCTGTAAGAAAATGTGCACACCCCAGCAATGTCATAGTGCTGCTGAGCTGAGGCTGAGGGCCAGCCTGCCTGTAGTCCAGTGTCACTGCCATGCACTGGAAACATGCTTCTGAACTGAAGCTGAGGGCTTGCCTGCCTGGAGGCCAGTGTCACCACCACTGAACTGTAAACGTCCTTTTGAGCTGAGGCTGAGAGCTAACCTGCCTAGAAGTAAATGTCCGTGCCCCAGCAATGTCATCCTGCTGCTGAGTTGAGGTTGAGTGCTGGCCTCCATGGATTCCTGACTCCAAGCCCCAGCTCTCATAGTGCTGCTGGGCTTTGGCCGAGGGCAGGCCCTCCTGGAGGCCAATCTCACTGCCCCTGCACTGGAAACGTGCTGCTGACCTGAGGCTGTGGGCTGGCCTGCCTGTGGGAAAATCTCCACACCCCAGCAATGTCATAACACTGCTGACCTGAGGCTGAGGGATGGCAGTCAAGGATTAAAAACTCCATGCCCCAGCACCATCATCGTGCTTTTCAGCTGATGCTGAGGGCCTGTCTGCCTGTTTGAAAGTCTCCACGCCCCAGCACTGTCATCTTGCTGCTGAGCTGAAGAGCTGAGGCTGAGGGCCTGCCTGGATGAAAGTTTCCCTGCTCCAGCCATGTCGTGCTGCTGAGTCTGAGGCTGAGCGCTGGCCTTCCTGGACGCCTTTCTACACGCCTCATCGTGCTGCTGAGTCTGAGGCAGAGCGCTGGTCTGCCGGGAGGCCCGTGTCCACGCTCCAACAATGCCATGGTGCTGCTGAGTTTGAGGCTGAGTGCTTGCCTGCTTGGATGAAAGTCTTCATGCCTCAGCAATGTAACCGTACCGCTGAGCTGAGGCTGAGGGATGGCCATCCAGGATGAAAGTCTCCATGCTGCAGCAATGTCATCGTGTTACTGAGATGAGCCTGAGGGCTGGTCTGCCTGGAGGCCAATCTCAGCGCCCCTTCACTGTAAACATGCTGCTTAGCTGAGGCTCAGGGTTGGCCTGCATGGATGAAATATTCCACGCCCCAGCACCGTCATCGTATTTGCCATCCTGGATGCAAGTTTCCAAGCCCCCGTATTGACAATGTAATTCTGAGCTGAGGCAGGGGGGATGGCCTGCCTGGAAGGAAGTTTCCACGTCCCAGCAATGTCATCGTGTTGCTGAGCTGAAGCTGAGGGCAAGCCTGCCCGGAGGAAAGTCTCCACGCCCCTACACTGTTAAACGTGCTGCTGAGCTGAGGCTGAGGGCTGGCCTGACTGGATGGAGGCCAGTCTCCAAGCCCAGCACTGTCATCATGATGCTTTGCTGAGGATGAGGGCTGGCCTGACTAGAGGCCAGTCTCACTGCCCCGCATTGTAAATGTGATGCTCATCTGAGGCTGAGGGCTGTCCTGACTGGAGGCCAGTCTCTTCGCCCCAGCACTGTCATCATGATACTGTGCTGAGGATGAGCAATGGCCATAATGGATCAAATTCTCCCCACCCGAGCACTGTCTCCATGCTGCTGAGCTGAAGCTGAGGGCTGGACTGCCTGGAGGCCAGTCTCACCGCCCTGCAATGTAAATGTGATACTAAGCTGAGGCTGAGGGCTGCCCTGACTGGAGGCCAGTCTCCACGCCCCTGCACTGTCATCATGATGCTTTGCTGAGGATGAGGGCTGGCCTGCCTGGAGGCCAGTCTCACCACCCTGCAATGTAAATGTGATACTCAGCTGAGGCTAATAGCTGGCCTGACTGGAGGCCAGTCTCCACGCCCCAGCACTGTCATCATGATGCTGAGCTGAGGATGAGCAATGGCCATAATGGGTCATATTCTCCCCACCCGAGCACTTTCTCCATGCTGCTGAGCTGAAGCTGAGGGCTGGTCTGCCTGGAGGCCAGTCTCACTGCCCCGCATTGTCAATGTGATGCTTTGCTGAGGATGAGGGCTGGCCTGACTGGATGGAGGCCAGTCTCCACGCCCCAGCACTGTCATCATGATGCTGTGCTGAGGATGAGCAATGGCCATAATGTATCATATTCTCCCCACCTGAGCACTTTCTCCGTTCTGCTGAGCTGAAGCTGAGGGCTGGCCTGCCTGGAGGCCAGTCTCACTGCCCCGCATCGTAAATGTGATGCTCAGCTGAGGCCGATGGCAGGCCTACCTGGAAGCCTGTCTCCAAGCCCCAGCACTGTTGTAGTGCTGCTGAGCGAGGCTGAAGGATGGTTTCCATGGAGGCAAGTCTCACTGGCCCCGCACTGTAAACGTGCTGCTGAGCTAAGACTGGCCTGACTGGAGGCCAGTCTCCACACCCCAGCACTGTCATCATGATGCTGTGCTGAGGATGAGCAATGGCCATAATGGATCAAATTCTCCCCACCCGAGCACTGTCTCCGTGCTGCTGAGCTGAGGCTGAGGCCTGGCCTGTCTGGAAGAAAGTCTCCATATCCCAGCCATTTCATCATTTTTCTGAGCTGAGGCTTAGGGCTGGCCTGCCTGGATGAAAGTCTCCGCACCCCAGCACTGTCATCATGCTGCTGAGCTGAGGCCGATAGCAGGCCTACCTAGAAGCCTGTCTCCAAGCCCCAGCACTGTCGTAGTGCTGCTGAGCGAGGCTGAAGGATGGTTTTCCTGGAGGTAAGTCTCACCGCCCCCGCACTGTAAACGTGCTGCTGAGCTAAGGCTGGCCTGACTGGAGGCCAGTCTCCACGCCCCAGCACTGTCATCATGAAGCTGTGCTGAGGATGAGCAATGGCCATAATGGATCAAATTCTCCCTACCCGAGCACTGTCTCCGTGCTGCTGAGCTGAAGCTGAGGGCCAGACTTCCTGGAGGCCATTCTCAGCGCCCCGCATTGTAAATGTGATACTCAGCTGAAGCTGAGGGCTGGCCTGACTGGAGGCCAGTCTCCGAGCCCCAGCACTGTCATCATGATGCTTTGCTGAGGATGAGGGCTGGCCTTCCTGGAGGCCAGTCTCCACGCCCCAGCACTGTCATCATGAAGCTGTGCTGAGGATGAGCAATGGCCATAATGGATCATATTCTCCCCACCCGAGCACTTTCTCCGTGCTGCTGAGCAGAAGCTGAGTGCTGGCCTGCCTGGAGGCCAGTCTCACTGCCCCGCATCATAAATGTGATGCTCAGCTGAGGCTGAGGCCTGGCCTGACTGGATTGAGGCAAGTCTCACCGCCCCCGCACTGTAAACGTGCTGTTGAGCTAAGACTGGCCTGACTGGAGGCCAGTCTCCACACCCCAGCACTGTCATCATGATGCTGTGCTGAGGATGAGCAATGGCCATAATGGATCAAATTCTCCCCACCCGAGCACTGTCTCCGTGCTGCTGAGCTGAGGCTGAGGCCTGGCCTGCCTGGAGGTCAGTCTCACCGCCCCGCATTGTAAATGTGATACTCAGCTGAGTCCTAGGGCTGGCCTGACTGGAGGCAAGTTTCCACATCCCAGCACTGTCATCATGATGCTTTGCTGAGGATCAGGGTTGGCCTTCCTGGAGGCCAGTCTCCACGCCCCAGCACTGTCATCATGATGCTCTGATGAGGATGAGTGCTGGCCTGCCCGGAGGCCAATCTAACTGCCCCGAATTGTAAATTTGATACTCAGCTGAGGCTGAGGCCTGGCCTGCCTGGATGAAAGTCTCCACACCCCAGCACTGTCATCATGCTGCTGAGCTGAGGCCGATAGCAGGCCTACCTGGAAGCCTGTCTCACCGCCCCAGCACTGTAAACGTTCTGCTGAGCTAAGGCTGGCCTGACTGGAGGCCAGTCTCCACGCCCCAGCACTGTCATCATGATGCTGTGCTGAGGATGAGATATGGCCATAATGGATCAAATTCTCCCTTCCCGAGCGCTGTCTCCGTGCTGCTGAGCTGAAGCTGAGGGCCAGACTTCCTGGAGGCCATTCTCACCGCCCCGCATTGTAAATGTTAAGCTCAGCTGAGGCTGAGGCCTGGCCTGCCTGGAATAAAATGTCCATATCCTAGCCATTTCATCATGTTTCTGAGCTGAGGCTTAGGGCTGGCCTGCCTGGGTGAAAGTCTCCGCGCCCCAGCACTGTCATCATGCTAGTGAGCTCAGGCCGATGGCAGGCCTATCTGGATGCCTGTCTCAAAGCCCCAGCACTGTCATAGTGCTGCTGAGCGAGGCTGAAGGATGGTTTCCCTGGAGGCAAGTCTCACCGCCCCCGCATTGTAAACGTGCTGTTGAGCTAAGACTGGCCTGACTGGAGGCCAGTCTCCACACCCCAGCACTGTCATCATGATGCTGTGCTGAGGATGAGCAATGGCCATAATGGATCAAATTCTCCCCACCCGAGCACTGTCTCTGTGCTGCTGAGCTGAGGCTGAGGCCTGGCATGCCTGGAAGAAAGTCTCCATATCCCAGCCATTTCATCATGTTTCTGAGCTGATGCTGAGGGCTGGCCTGCATGGAGGACAGTCTCACTGCCCCGCATTGTAAATGTGATGCTCAGCTAAGGCTGAGGCCTGGCCTGCCTGGAAGAAAATCTCCATATCCCAGCCATTTCATCATGTTTCTGAGCTGAGGCTGAGGGCTGGCCTGCCTGGAGGCCAGTCTCACCGCCCCGCATTGTAAATGTGGTACTCAGCTGAGGCCGAGGGCTGACCTTCCTGGTTGCCAGTCTCCACGCCCCAGCACTGTCATCATGATGCTGTGCTGAGGATGAGTAATGGCCATAATGGATCATATTCTCCCCACCCGAGCACTTTCTCTGTGCTGCTGAGCAGAAGCTGAGGGCTGGCCTGCCTGGAGGCCAGTCTCACTGCCCCGCATTGTCAATTTGATGCTTTGCTGAGGATGAGGGCTGGCCTGACTGGATGGAGGCCAGTCTCCACGCCCCAGCACTCATGATGCTGTGCTGAGGATGAGCAATGGCCATAATGGATCAAATTCTCCCCACCCGAGTACTGTCTCCCTGCTGCTGAGCTGAAGCTGAGGGCTGGCCTGCCTGGAGGCCAGTCTCACTGCCCTGCATTGTCAATGTGATGCTTTTTTGAGGATGAGGGCTGGCCTGACTTGATGGTGGCCAGTCTCCACGCCCCAGCACTGTCATCATGATGCTGTGCTGAGGATGAGCAATGGCTATAATGGATCAAATTCTCCCCAGCCGAGCACTGTCATCATGCTGCTGAGCTGAAGCTGAGGGCCAGACTTCCTGGAGGCCATTCTAACCGCCCCGCATTGTAAATGTGATGCTCAGCTGAATGAGGGCTGGCCTGACTGGAGGCCAGTCTCCACGTTCCAGCACTGTCATCATGATGCTCTGCTTAGGATGAGGGCTGGCCTGCCTGGATGCCAGTCTCCACGCCCCAGCACTGTCATCATGATGCTGAGCTGAGGATGAGCAATGGCCATAATGGATCAAATTCTCCCCACCCGAGCACTGTCTCCGTGCTGCTGAACTGAGGCTGAGGCCAGGCCTGCCTGGGAGAAAATCTCCATATCCCAGCCATTTCATCATGTTTCTGAGCTGAGGCTTAGGGCTGGCCTGCCTGGTTGAAAGTCTCCGCGCCCCAGCACTGTCATCATGATGCTGTGCTGAGGATGAGCAATGGCCATAATGGATCAAATTCTCCCTACCCGAGCACTGTCTCCGTGCTGCTGAGCTGAAGCTGAGGGCCATACTTCCTGGAGGCCATTCTCAGCTCACCGCATTGTAAATGTGATACTCAGCTGAAGCTGAGGGCTGGCCTGACTGGAGGCCAGTATCCGAGCCCCAGCACTGTCATCATGATGCTTTGCTGAGGATGAGGGCTGGCCTTCCTGGAGGCCAGTCTCCACGCCCCAGCACTGTCATCATGATGCTGTGCTGAGGATGAGTAATGGCCATAATGGATCATATTCTCCCCACCCGAGCACTTTCTCCGTGCTGCTGAGCAGAAGCTGAGGGCTGGCCTGCCTGGAGGCCAGTCTCACTGCCCCGCATTGTCAATTTGATGCTTTGCTGAGGATGAGGGCTGGCCTGACTGGATGGAGGCCAGTCTCCACGCCCCAGCACTCATGATGCTGTGCTGAGGATGAGCAATGGCCATAATGGATCAAATTCTCCCCACCCGAGTACTGTCTCCGTGCTGCTGAACTGAGGCTGAGGCCTGGCCTGCCTGGAAGAAAATCTCCATATCCCAGCCATTTCATCATGTTTCTGAGCTGAGGCTTAGGGCTGGCCTGCCTGGTTGAAAGTCTCCGCGCCCCAGCACTGTCATCATGCCGCTGAGCTGAAGCTGAGGGCCAGACTTCCTGGAGGCCATTCTCACCGCCCCGCATTGTAAATGTGATGCTCAGCTGAAGCTGAGGGCTGGCCTGACTGGAGGCAAGTTTTCACATCCCAGCACTGTCATCATGATGCTTTGCTGAGGATCAGGGCTGGCCTGCCTGGAGGCCAGTCTCCACGCCCCAGCACTCTCATCATGCTACTGAGCTGAAGCTGAGGGCCAGACTTCCTGGAGGCCATTCTCACTGCCCCGCATTGTAAATGTGATGCTCAGCTGAGGCTGAGGCCTGGCCTGCCTTGAAGAAAATCTCCATATCCCAGCCATTTCATCAAGTTTCTGAGCTGAGGCTTAGGGCTGGCCTGCCTGGATGAAAGTCTCCGCGCCCCAGCACTGTCATCATGCTGCTGAGCTGAAGCTGAGGGCCAGACTTCCTGGAGGCCATTCTCACCGCCCCGCATTGTAAATGTGATGCTCAGCTGAAGCTGAGGGCTGGCCTGACTGGAGGCAAGTTTCCACATCCCAGCACTGTCATCATGATGCTTTGCTGAGGATCAGGGCTGGCCTGCCTGGAGGCCAGTCTCCACGCCCCAGCACTCTCATCATGCTGCTGAGCTGAAGCTGAGGGCCAGACTTCCTGGAGGCCATTCTCACTGCCCCGCATTGTAAATGTGATGCTCAGTTGAGGCTGAGGCCTGGCCTGCCTTGAAGAAAATCTCCATATCCCAGCCATTTCATCATTTTTCTGAGCTGAGGCTTAGGGCTGGCCTGCCTGGATGAAAGTCTCCGCGCCCCAGCACTGTCATCATGCTGCTGAGCTGAGGCCGATGGCAGGCCTACCTGGAAGCCTGTCTCCAAGCCCCAGCACTGTCGTATTGCTGCTGAGCGAGGCTGAAGGATGGTTTTCCTGGAGGCAAGTCTCACCGCCCCCGCACTGTAAACGTGCTGCTGAGCTAAGGCTTGCTGACTGGAGGCCAGTCTCCACGCCCCAGCACTGTCATCATGATGCTGTGCTGAGGATGAGCAATGGCCATAATGGATCAAATTCTCCCTACCCGAGCACTGTCTCCGTGCTGCTGAGCTGAAGCTGAGGGCCAGACTTCCTGGAGGCCATTCTCACCGCCCCGCATTGTAAATGTGATACTCAGCTGAGGCTGAGGGCTGGCCTGACTGGAGTCCAGTCTCCACGCCCCAGCACTGTCATCATGATGCTCTGCTGAGGACGAGGGCTGGCCTTCCTGGTTGCCAGTCTCCACGCCCCAGCACTGTCATCATGATGCTGTGCTGAGGATGAGTAATGGCCATAATGGATCATATTCTCCCCACCCGAGCACTTTCTCCGTGCTGCTGAGCAGAAGCTGAGGGCTGGCCTGCCTGGAGGCCAGTCTCACTGCCCCGCATTGTCAATGTGATGCTTTGCTGAGGATGAGGGCTGGCCTGACTGGATTGAGGCCAGTCTCCACGCCCCAGCACTATCATCATGATGCTGTGCTGAGGATGAGCAATGGCCATAATGGATCAAATTCTCCCCACCCGAGCACTGTCTCCGTGCTGCTGAGCTGAGGCTGAGGCCTGGCCTGCCTGGAAGAAAATATCCATATCCCAGCCATTTCATCATGTTTTTGAGCTGAGGTTTGAGGGCTGGCCTGCATGGAGGCCAGTCTCATTGCCCCGCATTGTAAATGTTAAGCTCAGCTGAGGCTTAGGCCTTGCCTGCCTGGAATAAAATCTCCATATCCTAGTCATTTCATCATGTTTCTGAGCTGAGGCTTAGGGCTGGCCTGCCTGGATGAAAGTCTCCGCGCCCCAGCACTGTCATCATGCTAGTGAGCTCAGGCCAATGGCAGGCCTTTCTGGATGCCTGTCTCCAAGCCCCAGCACTGTCGTAGTGCTGCTGAGCGAGGCTGAAGGATGGTTTCCCTGGAGGCAAGTCTCACCGCCCCCGCACTGTAAACGTGCTGTTGAGCTAAGACTGGCCTGACTGGAGGCCAGTCTCCACACCCCAGCACTGTCATCATGATGCTGTGCTGAGGATGAGCAATGGCCATAATGGATCAAATTCTCCCCACCCGAGCACTGTCTCCGTGCTGCTGAGCTGAGGCTGAGGCCTGGCCTGCCTGGAAGAAAGTCTCCATATCCCAGCCATTTCATCATGTTTCTGAGCTGATGCTGAGGGCTGGCCTGCATGGAGGCCAGTCTCACTGCCCCGCATTGTAAATGTGATGCTCAGCTAAGGCTGAGGCCTGGCCTGCCTGGAAGAAAATCTCCATATCCCAGCCATTTCATCATGTTTCTGAGCTGAGGCTGAGGGCTGGCCTGCCTGGAGGCCAGTCTCACCGCCCCGCATTGTAAATATGGTACTCAGCTGAGGCCGAGGGCTGACCTTCCTGGTTGCCAGTCTCCACGCCCCAGCACTGTCATCATGATGCTGTGCTGAGGATGAGTAATGGCCATAATGGATCATATTCTCCCCACCCGAGAACTTTCTCTGTGCTGCTGAGCAGAAGCCGAGGGCTGGCCTGCCTGGAGGCCAGTCTCACTGCCCCGCATTGTCAATTTGATGCTTTGCTGAGGATGAGGGCATGCCTGACTGGATGGAGGCCAGTCTCCACGCCCCAGCACTCATGATGCTGTGCTGAGGATGAGCAATGGCCATAATGGATCAAATTCTCCCCACCCGAGTACTGTCTCCCTGCTGCTGAGCTGAAGCTGAGGGCTGGCCTGCCTGGAGGCCAGTCTCACTGCCCTGCATTGTCAATGTGATGCTTTTTTGAGGATGAGGGCTGGCCTGACTGGATGGTGGCCAGTCTCCACGCCCCAGCACTGTCATCATGATGCTGTAATGAGGATGAGCAATGGCTATAATGGATCAAATTCTCCCCAGCCGAGCACTGTCTCCGTGCTGCTGAACTGAGGCTGAGGCCTGGCCTGCCTTGAAGAAAATCTCCATATCCCAGCCATTTCATCAAGTTTCTGAGCTGAGGCTTAGGGCTGGCCTGCCTGGATGAAAGTCTCCGCGCCCCAGCACTGTCATCATGCTGCTGAGCTGAAGCTGAGGGCCAGACTTCCTGGAGGCCATTCTCACCGCCCCGCATTGTAAATGTGATGCTCAGCTGAATGAGGGCTGGCCTGACTGGAGGCCAGTCTCCACGTTCCAGCACTGTCATCATGATGCTCTGCTTAGGATGAGGGCTGGCCTGCCTGGATGCCAGTCTCCACGCCCCAGCACTGTCATCATGATGCTGAGCTGAGGATGAGCAATGGCCATAATGGATCAAATTCTCCCCACCCGAGCACTGTCTCCGTGCTGCTGAACTGAGGCTGAGGCCTGGCCTGCCTGGAAGAAAATCTCCATATCCCAGCCATTTCATCATGTTTCTGAGCTGAGGCTTAGGGCTGGCCTGCCTGGTTGAAAGTCTCCGCGCCCCAGCACTGTCATCATGATGCTGTGCTGAGGATGAGCAATGGCCATAATGGATCAAATTCTCCCTACCCGAGCACTGTCTCCGTGCTGCTGAGCTGAAGCTGAGGGCCATACTTCCTGGAGGCCATTCTCAGCTCACCGCATTGTAAATGTGATACTCAGCTGAAGCTGAGGGCTGGCCTGACTGGAGGCCAGTATCCGAGCCCCAGCACTGTCATCATGATGCTTTGCTGAGGATGAGGGCTGGCCTTCCTGGAGGCCAGTCTCCACGCCCCAGCACTGTCATCATGATGCTGTGCTGAGGATGAGTAATGGCCATAATGGATCATATTCTCCCCACCCGAGCACTTTCTCCGTGCTGCTGAGCAGAAGCTGAGGGCTGGCCTGCCTGGAGGCCAGTCTCACTGCCCCGCATTGTCAATTTGATGCTTTGCTGAGGATGAGTGCTGGCCTGACTGGATGGAGGCCAGTCTCCACGCCCCAGCACTCATGATGCTGTGCTGAGGATGAGCAATGGCCATAATGGATCATATTCTCCCCACCCGAGCACTTTCTCCCTGCTGCTGAGTTGAAGCTGAGGGCTGGCCTGCCTGGAGGCCAGTCTCACTGCCCTGCATTGTCAATGTGATGCTTTTTTGAGGATGAGGGCCGGCCTGACTGGATGGTGGCCAGTCTCCACGCCCCAGCACTGTCATCATGATGCTGTGCTGAGGATGAGCAATGGCTATAATGGATCAAATTCTCCCCAGCCGAGCACTGTCTCCGTGCTGCTGAACTGAGGCTGAGGCCTGGCCTGCCTGGAAGAAAATCTCCATATCCCAGCCATTTCATCATGTTTCTGAGCTGAGGCTTAGGGCTGGCCTGCCTGGTTGAAAGTCTCCGCGCCCCAGCACTGTCATCATGCTGCTGAGCTGAAGCTGAGGGCCAGACTTCCTGGAGGCCATTCTCACCGCCCCGCATTGTAAATGTGATGCTCAGCTGAAGCTGAGGGCTGGCCTGACTGGAGGCAAGTTTCCACATCCCAGCACTGTCATCATGATGCTTTGCTGAGGATCAGGACTGGCCTGCCTGGAGGCCAGTCTCCACGCCCCAGCACTCTCATCATGCTGCTGAGCTGAAGCTGAGGGCCAGACTTCCTGGAGGCCATTCTCACTGCCCCGCATTGTAAATGTGATGCTCAGCTGAGGCTGAGGCCTGGCCTGCCTGGAAGAAAATCTCCATATCCCAGCCATTTCATCATGTTTCTGAGCTGAGGCTTAGGGCTGGCCTGCCTGGTTGAAAGTCTCCGCGCCCCAGCACTGTCATCATGCTGCTGAGCTGAAGCTGAGGGCCAGACTTCCTGGAGGCCATTCTCACCGCCCCGCATTGTAAATGTGATGCTCAGCTGAAGCTGAGGGCTGGCCTGACTGGAGGCAAGTTTCCACATCCCAGCACTGTCATCATGATGCTTTGCTGAGGATCAGGACTGGCCTGCCTGGAGGCCAGTCTCCACGCCCCAGCACTCTCATCATGCTGCTGAGCTGAAGCTGAGGGCCAGACTTCCTGGAGGCCATTCTCACTGCCCCGCATTGTAAATGTGATGCTCAGCTGAGGCTGAGGCCTGGCCTGCCTTGAAGAAAATCTCCATATCCCAGCCATTTCATCAAGTTTCTGAGCTGAGGCTTAGGGCTGGCCTGCCTGGATGAAAGTCTCAGCGCCCCAGCACTGTCATCATGCTGCTGAGCTGAAGCTGAGGGCCAGACTTCCTGGAGAACATTCTCACCGCCCCGCATTGTAAATGTGATGCTCAGCTGAAGCTGAGGGCTGGCCTGACTGGAGGCAAGTTTCCACATCCCAGCACTGTCATCATGATGCTTTGCTGAGGATCAGGGCTGGCCTGCCTGGAGGCCAGTCTCCACGCCCCAACACTCTCATCATGCTGCTGAGCTGAAGCTGAGGGCCAGACTTCCTGGAGGCCATTCTCACTGCCCCGCATTGTAAATGTGATGCTCAGCTGAGGCTGAGGTGGGTCCTTTTTTTGGGGCTGGCCTGACTGGAGGCCAGTCTCCACGCCCCAGCACTGTCATCATGATGCTCTGCTGAGGACGAGGGCTGGCCTTCCTGGTTGCCAGTCTCCACGCCCCAGCACTGTCATCATGATGCTGTGCTGAGGATGAGCAATGGCCATAATGGATCAAATTCTCCCTACCCGAGCACTGTCTCCGTGCTGCTGAGCTGAAGCTGAGGGCCAGACTTCCTGGAGGCCATTCTCACCGCCCCGCATTGTAAATGTGATACTCAGCTGAGGCTGAGGCCTTGCCTGCCTGGAAGAAAGTCTCCATATCCCAGCCATTTCATCATGTTTCTGAGCTGAGGCTGAGGGCTGGCCTGCATGGAGGCCAGTCTCACTGCCCCACATTGTAAATGTGATGCACAGCTAAGGCTGAGGCCTGGCCTGCCTGGAAGAAAATCTCCATATCCCAGCCATTTCATCATTTTTCTGAGCTGAGGCTTAGGGCTGGCCTGCCTGGATGAAAGTCTCCGCGCCCAAGCAACTGTCATCATGCTGCTGAGCTGAGGCCGATGTCAGGCCTACCTGGAAGCCTGTCTCCAAGCCCCAGCACTGTCGTAGTGCTGCTGATCGAGGCTGAAGGATGGTTTTCCTGGAGGCAAGTCTCACCACCCCTGCACTGTAAACGTGCTGCTGAGCTAAGGCTGGCCTGCCTGAAGGCCAGTCTCACTGCCCCGTATTGTAAATGTGATGCTCAGCTGAGGATGAGGGCTGGCCTGCCTTGATGCCAGTCTCCACGCCCCAGCACTGTCATCATGAGGCTGAGCTGAGGATGAGCAATGGCCATAATGGATCAAATTCTCCCCACCCGAGCACTGTCTCCATACTGCTGAGCTGAAGCTGAGGGCTGGCCGGCCTGAACGCCAGTCTCACTGCCCCGCATTGTAAATGTGATGCTCAGCTGAGGCTGAGGCCTGGCCTGACTGGAGGCAAGTCTCCACGCCCCAGCACTGTCATCCTGATGCTGAGCTGAGGATGAGCAATGGCCATAATGGGTCATATTCTCCCCACCCGAGCACTTTCTTCATGCTGCTGAGCTGAGGCTGAGGGCTGGTCTGCCTGGAGGCCAGTCTCACTGCCCCGCATTGTCAATGTGATGCTTTGCTGAGGATGAGGGCTGGCCTGACTGGATGGAGGCCAGTCTCCACGCCCCAGCACTGTCATCATGATGCTGTGCTGAGGATGAGTAATGGCCATAATGGATCAAATTCTCCCCACCCAAGCACTGTGTCCGAGCTGCTGAGCTGAGGCTTAGGCCTTGCCTGCCTGGAAGAAAATCTCCATATCCCAGCCATTTCATCATGTTTCTGAGCTGAGGCTGAGGGCTGGCCTGCCTGGAGGCCAGTCTCACCGCCCCGCATTGTAAATGTGATACTCAGCTGAGGCCGAGGGCTGACCTGACCTGAGGCCAGTCTCCACGCCCCAGCACTGTCATCATGATGCTGAGCTGAGGATGAGCAATGGTCATAATGTATCATATTCTCCCCACCCGAGCACTTTCTCCGTTCTGCTGAGCTGAAGCTGAGGGCTGGCCTTCCTGGAGGCCAGTCTCACTGCCCCGCATTGTAAATGTGATGCTCAGCTGAAGCTGAGGGCTGGCCTGACTGGAGGCAAGTTTCCAAATCCCAGCACTGTCATCATGATGCTTTGCTGAGGATCAGGGCTGGCCTGCCTGGAGGCCAGTCTCCACGCCCCAGCACTCTCATCATGATGCTGAGCTGAGGATGAGCAATGGCCATAATGGATCAAATTCTCCCTACCCGAGCACTGTCTCCGTGCTGCTGAGCTGAAGCTGAGGGCCAGACTTCCTGGAGGCCATTCTCACTGCCCCGCATTGTAAATGTGATGCTCAGCTGAAGCTGAGGGCTGGCCTGACTGGAGGCAAGTTTTCACATCCCAGCACTGTCATCATGATGCTGAGCTGAGGATGAGCAATGGCCATAATGGATCAAATTCTCCCCACCCGAGTACTGTCTCCGTGCTGCTGAGCTGAAGCTGAGGGCTGGCCTGCCTGGAGGCCAGTCTCACCGCCCCGCATTGTAAATGTGATACTCAGCTGAGGCCTACGGCTGGCCTGACTGGCGGCAAGTTTCCACATCCCAGCACTGTCATCATAATGCTTTGCTGAGGATCAGGGCTGGCCTGCCTGGAGGCCAGTCTCCACGCCCCAGCACTCTCATCATGCTGCTGAGCTGAAGCTGAGGGCCAGACTTCCTGGAGGCCATTCTCACTGCCCCGCATTGTAAATGTGATGCTCAGCTGAGGCTGAGGCCTGGCCTGCCTGGAAGAAAATCTCCATATCCCAGCCATTTCATCATTTTTCTGAGCTGAGGCTTAGGGCTGGCCTGCCTGGATGAAAGTCTCCGCGCCCCAGCACTGTCATCATGCTGCTGAGCTGAGGCCGATGGCAGGCCTACCTGGAAGCCTGTCTCCACGCCCCAGTACTGTCGTATTGCTGCTGAGCGAGGCTGAAGGATGGTTTTCCTGGAGGCAAGTCTCACCGCCCCCGCACTGTAAACGTGCTGCTGAGCTAAGGCTGGCCTGACTGGAGGCCAGTCTCCACGCCCCAGCACTCTCATCATGATGCTGTGCTGAGGATGAGTAATGGCCATAATGGATCAAATTCTCCCTACCCGAGCACTGTCTCCGTGCTGCTGAGCTGAAGCTGAGGGCCAGACTTCCTGGAGGCCATTCTCACTGCCCCGCATTGTAAATGTGATACTCAGCTGAGGCTGAGGGCTGGCCTGACTGGAGGCCAGTCTCCACGCCCCAGCAATGTCATCATGATGCTCTGCTGAGGATGAGGGCTGGCCTGCCTGGAGGCCAGTCTCCACGCCCCAGCACTCTCATCATGATGCTGAGCTGAGGATGAGCAATGGCCATAATGGATCAAATTCTCCACACCCGAGCACTGTCTCCGTGCTGCTGAGCTGAAGCTGAGGGCTGGCCTGCCTGGTGGCCAGTCTCACCGCCCCGCATTGTAAATGTGATACTCAGCTGAGGCCTAGGGCAGGCCTGACTGGAGGCCAGTCTCCATGCCCCAGCACTGTCATCATGATGCTCTGCTGAGGATGAGTGCTGGCCTGACTGGAGGCCAGTCTCCACGCCCCAGCACTGTCATCATGATGCTTTGCTGAGGATGAGGGCTGGCTTGACTGGAGGCCAGTCTCCACGCCCCAGCACTCTCTTCATGATGCTGTGCTGAGGATGAGCAATGGCCATAATGGATCAAATTCTCCCCACCCGAGCACTGTCTCCGTGCGGCTGAGCTGAGGCTGAGGCCTTGCCTGCCTGGAAGAAAGTCTCCATATCCCAGCCATTTCATCATGTTTCTGAGCTGAGGCTGAGGGCTGGCCTGCATGGAGGCCAGTCTCACTGCCCCACATTGTAAATGTGATGCACAGCTAAGGCTGAGGCCTGGCCTGCCTGGAAGAAAATCTCCATATCCCAGCCTTTTCATCATTTTTCTGAGCTGAGGCTTAGGGCTGGCCTGCCTGGATGAAAGTCTCCGCGCCCCAGCACTGTCATCTTGCTGCTGAGCTGAGGCCGATGGCAGGCCTACCTGTAAGCCTGTCTCCAAGCCCCAGCACTGTCGTAGTGCTGCTGATCGAGGCTGAAGGATGGTTTTCCTGGAGGCAAGTCTCACCACCCCTGCACTGTAAACGTGCTGCTGAGCTAAGGCTGGCCTGCCTGAAGGCCAGTCTCACTGCCCCGTATTGTAAATGTGATGCTCAGCTGAGGATGAGGGCTGGCCTGCCTTGATGCCAGTCTCCACGCCCCAGCACTGTCATCATGAGGCTGAGCTGAGGATGAGCAATGGCCATAATGGATCAAATTCTCCCCACCCGAGCACTGTCTCCATGCTGCTGAGCTGAAGCTGAGGGCTGGCCGGCCTGAACGCCAGTCTCACTGCCCCGCATTGTAAATGTGATGCTCAGCTGAGGCTGAGGCCTGGCCTGACTGGAGGCAAGTCTCCACGCCCCAGCACTGTCATCCTGATGCTGAGCTGAGGATGAGCAATGGCCATAATGGGTCATATTCTCCCCACCCGAGCACTTTCTTCATGCTGCTGAGCTGAGGCTGAGGGCTGGTCTGCCTGGAGGCCAGTCTCACTGCCCCGCATTGTCAATGTGATGCTTTGCTGAGGATGAGGGCTGGCCTGACTGGATGGAGGCCAGTCTCCACGCCCCAGCACTGTCATCATGATGCTGTGCTGAGGATGAGTAATGGCCATAATGGATCAAATTCTCCCCACCCAAGCACTGTGTCCGAGCTGCTGAGCTGAGGCTTAGGCCTTGCCTGCCTGGAAGAAAATCTCCATATCCCAGCCATTTCATCATGTTTCTGAGCTGAGGCTGAGGGCTGGCCTGCCTGGAGGCCAGTCTCACCGCCCCGCATTGTAAATGTGATACTCAGCTGAGGCCGAGGGCTGACCTGACCTGAGGCCAGTCTCCACGCCCCAGCACTGTCATCATGATGCTGAGCTGAGGATGAGCAATGGTCATAATGTATCATATTCTCCCCACCCGAGCACTTTCTCCGTTCTGCTGAGCTGAAGCTGAGGGCTGGCCTTCCTGGAGGCCAGTCTCACTGCCCCGCATTGTAAATGTGATGCTCAGCTGAAGCTGAGGGCTGGCCTGACTGGAGGCAAGTTTCCAAATCCCAGCACTGTCATCATGATGCTTTGCTGAGGATCAGGGCTGGCCTGCCTGGAGGCCAGTCTCCACGCCCCAGCACTCTCATCATGATGCTGAGCTGAGGATGAGCAATGGCCATAATGGATCAAATTCTCCCTACCCGAGCACTGTCTCCGTGCTGCTGAGCTGAAGCTGAGGGCCAGACTTCCTGGAGGCCATTCTCACTGCCCCGCATTGTAAATGTGATGCTCAGCTGAAGCTGAGGGCTGGCCTGACTGGAGGCAAGTTTTCACATCCCAGCACTGTCATCATGATGCTGAGCTGAGGATGAGCAATGGCCATAATGGATAAAATTCTCCCCACCCGAGTACTGTCTCCGTGCTGCTGAGCTGAAGCTGAGGGCTGGCCTGCCTGGAGGCCAGTCTCACCGCCCCGCATTGTAAATGTGATACTCAGCTGAGGCCTACGGCTGGCCTGACTGGAGGCAAGTTTCCACATCCCAGCACTGTCATCATGATGCTTTGCTGAGGATCAGGGCTGGCCTGCCTGGAGGCCAGTCTCCACGCCCCAGCACTCTCATCATGCTGCTGAGCTGAAGCTGAGGGCCAGACTTCCTGGAGGCCATTCTCACTGCCCCGCATTGTAAATGTGATGCTCAGCTGAGGCTGAGGCCTGGCCTGCCTTGAAGAAAATCTCCATATCCCAGCCATTTCATCATTTTTCTGAGCTGAGGCTTAGGGCTGGCATGCCTGGATGAAAGTCTCCGCGCCCCAGCACTGTCATCATGCTGCTGAGCTGAGGCCGATGGCAGGCCTACCTGGAAGCCTGTCTCCAAGCCCCAGCACTGTCGTATTGCTGCTGAGCGAGGCTGAAGGATGGTTTTCCTGGAGGCAAGTCTCACCGCCCCCGCACTGTAAACGTGCTGCTGAGCTAAGGCTGGCCTGACTGGAGGCCAGTCTCCACGCCCCAGGACTGTCATCATGATGCTGTGCTGAGGATGAACAATGGCCATAATGGATCAAATTCTCCCTACCCGAGCACTGTCTCCGTGCTGCTGAGCTGAAGCTGAGGGCCAGACTTCCTGGAGGCCATTCTCACCGCCCCACATTGTAAATTTGATACTCAGCTGAGGCTGAGGGCTGGCCTGACTGGAGGCAAGTTTCCAAATCCCAGCACTGTCATCATGATGCTTTGCTGAGGATCAGGGCTGGCCTGCCTGGAGGCCAGTCTCCACGCCCCAGCACTCTCATCATGATGCTGAGCTGAGGATGAGCAATGGCCATAATGGATCAAATTCTCCCTACCCGAGCACTGTCTCCGTGCTGCTGAGCTGAAGCTGAGGGCCAGACTTCCTGGAGGCCATTCTCACTGCCCCGCATTGTAAATGTGATGCTCAGCTGAGGCTGAGGGCTGGCCTGACTGGAGGCAAGTTTCCACATCCCAGCACTGTCATCATGATGCTGAGCTGAGGATGAGCAATGGCCATAATGGATCAAATTCTCCCCACCCGAGTACTGTCTCCGTGCTGCTGAGCTGAAGCTGAGGGCTGGCCTGCCTGGAGGCCAGTCTCACCGCCCCGCATTGTAAATGTGATACTCAGCTGAGGCCTACGGCTGGCCTGACTGGAGGCAAGTTTCCACATCCCAGCACTGTCATCATGATGCTTTGCTGAGGATCAGGGCTGGCCTGCCTGGAGGCCAGTCTCCACGCCCCAGCACTCTCATCATGCTGCTGAGCTGAAGCTGAGGGCCAGACTTCCTGGAGGCCATTCTCACTGCCCCGCATTGTAAATGTGATGCTCAGCTGAGGCTGAGGCCTGGCCTGCCTTGAAGAAAATCTCCATATCCCAGCCATTTCATCATTTTTCTGAGCTGAGGCTTAGGGCTGGCATGCCTGGATGAAAGTCTCCGCGCCCCAGCACTGTCATCATGCTGCTGAGCTGAGGCCGATGGCAGGCCTACCTGGAAGCCTGTCTCCAAGCCCCAGCACTGTCGTATTGCTGCTGAGCGAGGCTGAAGGATGGTTTTCCTGGAGGCAAGTCTCACCGCCCCCGCACTGTAAACGTGCTGCTGAGCTAAGGCTGGCCTGACTGGAGGCCAGTCTCCACGCCCCAGGACTGTCATCATGATGCTGTGCTGAGGATGAACAATGGCCATAATGGATCAAATTCTCCCTACCCGAGCACTGTCTCCGTGCTGCTGAGCTGAAGCTGAGGGCCAGACTTCCTGGAGGCCATTCTCACCGCCCCACATTGTAAATTTGATACTCAGCTGAGGCTGAGGGCTGGCCTGACTGGAGGCCAGTCTCCACGCCCCAGCACTGTCATCATGATAGTTTGCTGAGGATGAGGGCTGGCTTGACTGGAGGCCAGTCTCCACGCCCCAGCACTCTCATCATGATGCTTTGCTGAGGATCAGCAATGACCATAATGGATGAAATTCTCCCCACCCGAGCACTGTCTCCGTGCTGCTGAGCTGAGGCTGAGGGCTGGCCTGACTGAAGGCTCGTCTCACTGCCCCGTATTGTAAATGTGATGCTCAGCTGAGGCTGAGGCCTGGCCTGACTGGAGGCCAGTCTCCACGCCCCAGGACTGTCATCATGAAGCTGTGCTGAGGATGAGCAATGGCCATAATGGATCAAATTCTCCCTACCCGAGCACTGTCTCCGTGCTGCTGAGCTGAAGCTGAGGGCCAGACTTCCTGGAGGCCATTCTCACCGCCCCGCATTGTAAATGTGATACTCAGCTGAAGCTGAGGGCTGGCGTGACTGGAGGCCAGTCTCCGAATCCCAGCACTGTCAGCATGATGCTTTGCTGAGGTTGAAGTCTGGCCTGCCTGAAGGCCAGTCTATGCCCTGCATTGTAAATGTGATGCTCAGCTGAGGCTCAGGCCTGGCCTGACTGGTGGCCCGTCTCCACGCCCAAGCACTGTCAACATGAAGCTGTGCTGAGGATGAGCAATGGCCATAATGGATCAAATTCTCCCCACCCGAGCACTGTCTCCGTGCTGCTGAACTGAGGCTTAGGCCTGGCCTGCCCTGAAGAAAATCTCCATATCCCAGCCATTTCATCATGTTTCTGAGCTGAAGCTGAGGGCTGGCCTGCCTGGAGGGAAGTCTCACCGCCCTGCAATGTAAATGTGATGCTCAGCTGAGGCTTATAGCTGGCCTGACTGGAGGCCAGTCTCCACGCCCCAGCACTGTCATCATGATGCTGAGCTGAAGATGAGCATAATATATCAAATACTCCCCACCCGAGTACTGTCTCCGTGCTGCTGAGCTGAAGCTGAGGGCTGTCCTGACTGGATGGAGGCCAGTCTCCACGCCCCAGCACTGTCATCATGATGCTGTGCTGAGGATGAGCAATGGTAATAATGGATCAAATTCTCCCCACCCAAGCACTGTCTCCGTGCTGCTGAACTGAGGCTGAGGCCTTGCCTGCCCTGAAGAAAATCTCCATATCCCAGCCATTTCATCATGTTTCTGAGCTGAAGCTGAGGGCTGGCCTGACTGGAGGCCAGTCTCACTGCCCCGCATCGTAAATGTGATGCTCAGCTGAGGCTGAGGTTTGGCCTGACTGGATTGAGGCCAGTCTCCACGCCCCAGCACTATCATCATGATGCTGTGCTGAGGATGAGCAATGGCCATAATGGATCAAATTCTCCCCACCCGAGCACTGTCTCCGTGCTGCTGAGGTGAGGCTGAGGGCTGGCCTGCCTGGTGGCCAGTCTCACCGCCCCGCATTGTAAATGTGATACTCAGCTGAGGCCTAGGGCAGGCCTGACTGGAGGCCAGTCTCCATGCCCCAGCACTGTCATCATGATGCTCTGCTGAGGATGAGTGCTGGCCTGACAAGAGGCCAGTCTCCACGCCCCAGCACTGTCATCATGATGCTTTGCTGAGGATGAGGGCTGGCTTGACTGGAGGCCAGTCTCCACGCCCCAGCACTCTCTTCATGATGCTTTGCTGAGGATCAGGAATGACCATAATGGATCAAATTCTCCCCACCCGAGCATTGTCTCCGTGCTGCTGAGCTGAGGCTGAGGGCAGGCCTGCCTGGAGCCCAGTCTCACCGCCCCACATTGTAAA
The DNA here is from genome assembly GCA_947000775.1 of Pterois miles. Taxonomy (NCBI): domain Eukaryota; kingdom Metazoa; phylum Chordata; class Actinopteri; order Perciformes; family Scorpaenidae; genus Pterois; species Pterois miles. The sequence continues at coordinate 17,038,291 of CAMQGK010000229.1, read as the reverse complement.
TGTGATTCTCAGCTGAGGCTGAGGCCTGGCCTGCCTGGAAGAAAATCTCCATATCCCAGACATTTCATCATTTTTCTGAGCTGAGACTTAGGGCTGGCCTGCCTGGATGAAAGTCTCCGCGCCCCAGCACTGTCATCATGCTGCTGAGTTGAGGCCGATGGCAGGCCTACCTGGAAGCCTGTCTCCAAGCCCCAGCACTGTCGTACTGCTGCTGAGCGAGGCTGAAGGATGGTTTTCCTGGAGGCAAGTCTCACCACCCCCGCACTGTAAACGTGCTGCTGAGCTAAGGCTGGCCTGACTGGAGGCCAGTCTCCACGCCCCAGCACTGTCATCATGATGCTGTGCTAGTACTCCTTCCTCCCTCCGCCTCTCCCTCTACACACCACCCGCCTCTCACCCCCTCCACACAGCCCTACTACCAGTCTCCCCCCCCCATGACTGTCATCATGATGCTGTGCTGAGGATGAACAATGGCCATAATGGATCAAATTCTCCCTACCCGAGCACTGTCTCCGTGCTGCTGAGCTGAAGCTGAGGGCCAGACTTCCTGGAGGCCATTCTCACCGCCCCGTATTGTAAATTTGATACTCAGCTGAGGCTGAGGGCTGGCCTGACTGGAGGCCAGTCTCCACGCCCCAGCACTGTCATCATGATAGTTTGCTGAGGATGAGGGCTGGCTTGACTGGAGGCCAGTCTCCACGCCCCATGACTGTCATCATGATGCTTTGCTGAGGATCAGCAATGACCATAATGGATGAAATTCTCCCCACCCGAGCACTGTCTCCGTGCTGCTGAGCTGAGGCTGAAGGCTGGCCTGACTGAAGGCTCGTCTCACTGCCCCGTATTGTAAATGTGATGCTCAGCTGAGGCTGAGGCCTGGCCTGACTGGAGGCCAGTCTCCACGCCCCAGGACTGTCATCATGAAGCTTTGCTGAGGATGAGCAATGGCCATAATGGATCAAATTCTCCCTACCCGAGCACTGTCTCCGTGCTGCTGAGCTGAAGCTGAGGGCCAGACTTCCTGGAGGCCATTCTCACCGCCCCGCATTGTAAATGTGATACTCAGCTGAAGCTGAGGGCTGGCGTGACTGGAGGCCAGTCTCCGAACCCCAGCACTGTCAGCATGATGCTTTGCTGAGGTTGAGGGCTGGCCTGCCTGAAGGCCAGTCTATGCCCTGCATTGTAAATGTGATAGTCAGCTGAGGCTAAGGCCTGGCCTGACTGGTGGCCCGTCTCCACGCCCCAGCACTGTCATCATGAAGCTGTGCTGAGGATGAGCAATGGCCATAATGGATCAAATTCTCCCCACCCGAGCACTGTCTCCGTGCTGCTGAACTGAGGCTGAGGCCTGGCCTGCCCTGAAGAAAATCTCCATATCCCAGCCATTTCATCATGTTTCTGAGCTGAAGCTGAGGGCTGGCCTGACTGGAGGCCAGTCTCACTGCCCCGCATCGTAAATGTGATGCTCAGCTGAAGCTGAGGGCTGGCCTGACTGGAGGCAAGTTTCCACATCCCAGCACTGTCATCATGATGCTTTGCTGAGGATCAGGGCTGGCCTGCCTGGAGGCCAGTCTCCACGCCCCAGCACTCTCATCATGATGCTGAGCTGAGGATGAGCAATGGCCATAATGGATCAAATTCTCCCTACCCGAGCACTGTCTCCGTGCTGCTGAGCTGAAGCTGAGGGCCAGACTTCCTGGAGGCCATTCTCACTGCCCCGCATTGTAAATGTGATGCTCAGCTGAAGCTGAGGGCTGGCCTGACTGGAGGCAAGTTTTCACATCCCAGCACTGTCATCATGATGCTGAGCTGAGGATGAGCAATGGCCATAATGGATCAAATTCTCCCCACCCGAGTACTGTCTCCGTGCTGCTGAGCTGAAGCTGAGGGCTGGCCTGCCTGGAGGCCAGTCTCACCACCCCGCATTGTAAATGTGATACTCAGCTGAGGCCTAGGGCTGGCCTGACTGGAGGCAAGTTTCCACATCCCAGCACTGTCATCATGATGCTTTGCTGAGGATCAGGGCTGGCCTGCCTGGAGGCCAGTCTCCACGCCCCAGTACTCTCATCATGATGCTGAGCTGAGGATGAGCAATGGCCATAATGGATCAAATTCTCCCCACCCGAGCACTGTCTCCGTGCTGCTGAGCTGAAGCTGAGGGCTGGCCTGCTTGGAGGCCAGTCTCACCGCCCCGCATTGTAAATGTGATACTCAGCTGAGGCCTAGGGCTGGCCTGACTGGAGGCCAGTCTCCATGCCCCAACACTGTCATCATGATGCTCTGCTGAGGATGAGTGCTGGCCTGACTGGAGGCCAGTCTCCATGCCCCAGCACTGTCATCATGATGCTCTGCTGAGGATGAGTGCTGGCCTGACTGGAGGCCAGTCTACACGCCCCAGCACTATCATGATGCTTTGCTGAGGATGAGGGCTGGCCTGACTGGACGGTGGCCAGTCTCCACGCCCCAGCACTGTCATCATGATGCTGTGCCGAGGATGAGCAATGGCCATAATGGATCAAATTCTCACCACCCGAGCACTGTCTCCGTGCTGCTGAGCTGAGGCTGAGGCCTGGCCTGCCTGGAAGAAAATCTCCATATCCCAGTCATTTCATCATGTTTCTGAACTGAGGCTGAGGGCTGGCCTGACTGGAGGCCAGTCTCCACGCCCCAGCACTGTCATCATGATGGTTCGCTGAGGATGAGGGCTGGCTTGACTGGAGGCCAGTCTCCACGCCCCAGCACTGTCATCATGATGCTTTGCTGAGGATCAGCAATGACCATAATGGATCAATTTCTCCCCACCCGAGCACTGTCTCCGTGCTGCTGAGCTGAGGCTGAGGGCTGGCCTGCCTGGAGGCCAGTCTCACCGCCCCACATTGTAAATGTGATTCTCAGCTGAGGCTGAGGCCTGGCCTGCATGGAAGAAAATCTCCATATCCCAGCCATTTCATCATTCTGCTGAGCTGAGGCTGATGGCAGGCCTACCTAGAAGTCAGTCTACACACCCCAGCGCTATCATTGTACTGCTGAGCTGAAACTTAGGGCCGTCCTGGCTGGAGATCAGTCTCCATGCCTCATCACTGTCATCAATGCTGCTGACCTGGGGCTGAGGGCTTGCCTGCCTGGAAGAAAATCTCCATGCCCCAGCAATTTCATCCTGCTACTTAGTTGAGTTTGAGTGCCAGCCTACAGTCCTCCTAATCTACTACTGGGTGTTTCTTGTGCAAAATGCAGTTTTGTTTGGTTTTGTTAGAGAAATAGAGTTTAAGCTTAATTCAGTTGTCAAAGCTACAGTTTTACTTTAATCTGAGCTTAAAATGAAGATTTGATGTTTGGAGAACAAATTTTTAAGTGAAAGCTGAATAAATTATGTTTTATGTCATATTCATCCTTTTTTGAGGTTGTTCCAAATGCAATAGATGTGTTTTTGTGTATAAAAGCTGTCTTTTTCACAAACACCCACTTTTGAATGTTTCTTGCAAAAAAGTGAATTTCAAGTTGGTTTGGGCAGGGAAAAGGAGCGTAAACTAATTAATGGTCAAACCTGTTCTTCTCAACTATACTTCCTTTAAGGAGAAATGCACTTCTGTGTTTTTTTGGGAAAGAAACACAGTTAAATCTAGTTCAATGAAATCTAGTTCAATGGTGAAAATGAGTTTTACATTGAATGTGCTCAGAAGGAAAATGTGATGCTGAGGCCAGTTTTCACTTGAACTATTATCTACATGTTCCCGGTCATTTTTATCCTGTTTTGCATGTTTCCATTGATACTGATGTGTTTCTGTGAAAAAAATGACATGCTTTTCACAGAAATCAAGTTTTTCGTATTTCTTACGTGAAAAATGCTTTTCGGTGTGCTTTTGGGCAAGAAATGCAGTTTTAGCTGGTGTTATGCTAAAAACTACGATTTTGCATGACATTGATCACAGAATGAGGATTTTATGCCTGGAGGCAAGTTTTAAGGTGAAGTGTTCTATAACTATGTTTTATGATACAACCATCCTGTTTTGCATGTTTTCATTGATGCTGGTGTGAAAATTGACATGTTTCTCAAAGAAATCAACTTTTTAGCATTTCGTATGGACAAACGCTTTCCTGGATGCTTCTGGACGTGAAATGCAGTTTGAGTTACTGTACTGATGACAACTACGGTTTTGCATGACATTGATCACAGAATGAGGATTTCATGCCTGGAGACAAGTTTTAAGGTGAAATTTGCTATAACTATGTTTTCTGACATAACCATCTTGTCTAGCATGTTTTCATTGATACTGGTGTGCAAATTGACATGTTTCTCAAAGAAATCAACTTTTTTTGCATTACGTATGGACAAACGCTTTCCTGGGTGCTTCTGGACGAGAAATGCAGTTTGAGTTACTGTAGTGATGACAACTACGGTTTTGCATGACATTGATCACAGAATGAGGATTTCATGCCTGGAGACAAGTTTTAAGGTGAAATGTACTATAATAATGCTTTCTGACATAACCATCCTGCCTAGCATGTTTTCATTGACAGTGTTGTGAAAAATGACATGTTTTTCAAAGAAATCAACTTTTTAGCATTTCATATTGACACACGCTTTCCTGGGTATTTTTGGACGAGAAATGCAGTTTGAGTTACTGTAGTGATGACAACTACGGTTTTGCATGACATTGATCACAGAATGAGGATTTCATGCCTGGAGGCAAGTTTTAAGGTGAAATTTGCTATAACTATGTTTTCTGACATAACCATCTTGTCTAGCATGTTTTCATTGATACTGGTGTGCAAATTGACATGTTTCTCAAAGAAATAAACTGTTTAGCATTTCGTATGGACAAACGCTTTCCTGTGTGCTTTTGGACGAGAAATGCAGTTTGAGTTACTGTAGTGATGACAACTACGGTTTTGCATGACATTGATCACAGAATGAGGATTTCATGCCTGGAGACAAGTTTTAAGGTGAAATGTGCTATAACAATGCTTTCTGACATAACCATTCTGTGTTGCGTGTTTTCATTGACAGTGGTGTGAAAATGACATGTTTTTCACAGAAATCAAGTTTTTAGTATTTCTTGTGGAAAAATGCTTTTGTGTGTGCTTTTGGACGAGAAATGCAGTTTGAGTTACTGTAGTGATGACAACTACGGTTTTGCATGAAACTGATCACAGAATGAAGACGTAATGCTTGGCAGGTATTCTTAATGACAAATTTGATAAAACCATGTTTTCTGTCATATTAATCCTGTTTGGCATACTTTCAGTGATCCTGATGCATTTGTTTGAAGAAATGACATATTTTACAAAGAAATCAAGTTTTTCGTATTTCTTACGTGAAAAATGCTTTTCGGTGTGCTTTTGGGCAAGAAATGCAGTTTTAGCTGGTGTTATGCTAAAAACTACGATTTTGCATGACATTGATCACAGAATGAGGATTTCATGCCTGGAGGCAAGTTTTAAGGTTAAGTGTTCTATAACTATGTTTTATGATACAACCATCCTATTTTGCATGTTTTCGTTGATGCTGGTGTGAAAATTGACATGTTTCTCAAAGAAATCAACTTTTTAGCATTTCGTATGGACAAACGCTTTCCTGGATGCTACTGGACGTGAAATGCAGTTTTCGGTTTCCCGTTTTGAAATCCTACAATCTTTCCAACCTTTTGTTGCGTGTTTTCATTCGTGTGTGTGACATGTTTTCATCTTTTTTTTTCTTGTGATGACAACTACTTTCTTGTGCTTTTTTGAGGGAGCAGTGAGTTACTTATTGGTAACACTACGTTTTGCATGACATTGATCACAGAATGAGGATTTCATGCCTGGAGACAAGTTTTAAGGTGAAATATACTATAATAATGCTTTCCGACATAACCATCCTGCCTAGCATGTTTTCATTGACAGTGGTGTGAAAAATGACATGTTTTTCAAAGAAATCAACTTTTTAGCATTTCGTATGGACAAACGCTTTCCTGGATGCTTTTGGACGAGAAATGCAGTTTGAGTTACTGTAGTGGTGACAACTACGGTTTTGCATGACATTGATCACATCCTGTCTAGCATGTTTTCATTGACAGTGGTGTGTTTTTGTGAAAAATGACATGATTTTCAAAGAAATCAACTTTTGTGTGAAAAACGCGTTTGTGTGTACTTTAGGACGAGAAGTGCAGTTGTAGCTACTTTAGTGGATGAAAACCAAAGTTTTACATGGGATTTCGCCCGTGTTTTTTTGTCATTATACATTCGGTTTTGCATGTTTCCAGCGATAATGATGACGATGTTTTCTACAAATGATGTTCACAAACATCCACTTTTTGTGTTTCATGTGGTAAAAAACGCATTTCTGTGTGCTTTTAGAGGATAAATGCAGTTTTTAGCAACTTTAGTGATTGAAAACCAGAGTTTTACATGCCAGAGCGAGAGAATCAAGTCTCCACACACTAGCACCGTCATCTTGCTGCTGAGGTTAGGCTGAGGGCTGGATGAAAGTCATTGCAATGCTGAGATGAGACTGAGGGCTGGCCTGCCTGGAGGCTAGTCTCACTGTCCCCGCATTAACAACGTAATTCTGAGCTGAGGCTGGGGGCTGGCCTGCCTGGAAAAAAGTCTCCACGCCCCAGCACTGTCATCTTTCTGCTGAGATGAGGTTGAGTGCCAGTCTACCTGGAGTCCTGACTCCCCACCCCAGTACTGTAATTGTAGTGTTGATGTGAGGCTGAGGGCCGGCCTACCTGGAGGCCAGTCTCAACGCCCCAGCACGGCAATTGTGCGGCTGAGCTGTGGATGAGCGATGGCCATCCTGGATGAATGTCTCCACGCCCCAGCAATATCATCATGCTTCTCTCATAGTGCTGCTGAGCTGAGGCTGAGGGCTTGCCGTCCTGGAGGCCAGAGTCCACGCCCCAACACTGTCATCGTGCTGCTGAGCTGAGGCTGTGGGCTGGCCTGCCTGGATGAAAGTCTCCATGTCTCAAAACTGTAATGGTGCTGCTGACCTGAGGCTGTGGACAGGAAGCTGTGCAGGTACGCTTGCTTTGAGGCTCTTCCTCATACTCCTCCTCCTCGTCTTCATCCTCATCCTCCTCATCCTCAGCCTGCCTGTAAGAAAATGTGCACACCCCAGCAATGTCATAGTGCTGCTGAGCTGAGGCTGAGGGCCAGCCTGCCTGTAGTCCAGTGTCACTGCCATGCACTGGAAACATGCTTCTGAACTGAAGCTGAGGGCTTGCCTGCCTGGAGGCCAGTGTCACCACCACTGAACTGTAAATGTGCTTTTGAGCTGAGGCTGAGAGCTAACCTGCCTAGAAGTAAATGTCCGTGCCCCAGCAATGTCATCCTGCTGCTGAGTTGAGGTTGAGTGCTGGCCTCCATGGATTCCTGACTCCAAGCCCCAGCTCTCATAGTGCTGCTGGGCTTTGGCCGAGGGCAGGCCCTCCTGGAGGCCAATCTCACTGCCCCTGCACTGGAAACGTGCTGCTGACCTGAGGCTGTGGGCTGGACTGCCTTTAGGAAAATCTCCACACCCCAGCAATGTCATAATACTGCTGACCTGAGGCTGAGAGATGCCAGTCAAGGATCAAAAACTCCATGCCCCAGCACCATCATTGTGTTTTTGAGCTGATGCTGAGGGCCTGTCTGCCTGTTTGAAAGTCTCCACGCCCCAGCACTGTCATCTTGCTGCTGAGCTGAAGAGCTGAGGCTGAGGGCCTGCCTGGATGAAAGTTTCCCTGCTCCAGCCATGTCGTGCTGCTGAGTCTGAGGCTGAGCGCTGGCCTTCCTGGACGCCTTTCTACACGCCCCAGCACCGTCATCGTGCTGCTGAGTCTGAGGCAGAGCGCTGGTCTGCCGGGAGGCCCGTGTCCACGCTCCAACAATGCCATGGTGCTGCTGAGTTTGAGGCTGAGTGCTTGCCTGCTTGGATGAAAGTCTTCATGCCTCAGCAATGTAACCGTACCGCTGAGCTGAGGCTGAGGGATGGCCATCCAGGATGAAAGTCTCCATGCTGCAGCAATGTCATCGTGTTACTGAGATGAGCCTGAGGGCTGGTCTGCCTGGAGGCCAATCTCAGCGCCCCTTCACTGTAAACATGCTGCTTAGCTGAGGCTCAGGGTTGGCCTGCATGGATGAAATATTCCACGCCCCAGCACCGTCATCGTATTTGCCATCCTGGATGCAAGTTTCCAAGCCCCCGTATTGACAATGTAATTCTGAGCTGAGGCAGGGGGGATGGCCTGCCTGGAAGGAAGTTTCCACGTCCCAGCAATGTCATCGTGTTGCTGAGCTGAAGCTGAGGGCAAGCCTGCCTGGAGGAAAGTCTCCACGCCCCTACACTGTTAAACGTGCTGCTGAGCTGAGGCTGAGGGCTGGCCTGACTGGATGGAGGCCAGTCTCCAAGCCCAGCACTGTCATCATGATGCTTTGCTGAGGATGAGGGCTGGCCTGACTAGAGGCCAGTCTCACTGCCCCGCATTGTAAATGTGATGCTCATCTGAGGCTGAGGGCTGTCCTGACTGGAGGCCAGTCTCTTCGCCCCAGCACTGTCATCATGATACTGTGCTGAGGATGAGCAATGGCCATAATGGATCAAATTCTCCCCACCCGAGCACTGTCTCCATGCTGCTGAGCTGAAGCTGAGGGCTGGAATGCCTGGAGGCCAGTCTCACCGCCCTGCAATGTAAATGTGATACTAAGCTGAGGCTGAGGGCTGCCCTGACTGGAGGCCAGTCTCCACGCCCCTGCACTGTCATCATGATGCTTTGCTGAGGATGAGGGCTGGCCTGCCTGGAGGCCAGTCTCACCACCCTGCAATGTAAATGTGATACTCAGCTGAGGCTAATAGCTGGCCTGACTGGAGGCCAGTCTCCACGCCCCAGCACTGTCATCATGATGCTGAGCTGAGGATGAGCAATGGCCATAATGGGTCATATTCTCCCCACCCGAGCACTTTCTCCATGCTGCTGAGCTGAAGCTGAGGGCTGGTCTGCCTGGAGGCCAGTCTCACTGCCCCGCATTGTCAATGTGATGCTTTGCTGAGGATGAGGGCTGGCCTGACTGGATGGAGGCCAGTCTCCACGCCCCAGCACTGTCATCATGATGCTGTGCTGAGGATGAGCAATGGCCATAATGTATCATATTCTCCCCACCTGAGCACTTTCTCCGTTCTGCTGAGCTGAAGCTGAGGGCTGGCCTGCCTGGAGGCCAGTCTCACTGCCCCGCATCGTAAATGTGATGCTCAGCTGAGGCCGATGGCAGGCCTACCTGGAAGCCTGTCTCCAAGCCCCAGCACTGTTGTAGTGCTGCTGAGCGAGGCTGAAGGATGGTTTCCATGGAGGCAAGTCTCACTGGCCCCGCACTGTAAACGTGCTGCTGAGCTAAGACTGGCCTGACTGGAGGCCAGTCTCCACGCCCCAGCACTGTCATCATGATGCTGTGCTGAGGATGAGCAATGGCCATAATGGATCAAATTCTCCCCACCCGAGCACTGTCTCCGTGCTGCTGAGCTGAGGCTGAGGCCTGGCCTGTCTGGAAGAAAGTCTCCATATCCCAGCCATTTCATCATTTTTCTGAGCTGAGGCTTAGGGCTGGCCTGCCTGGATGAAAGTCTCCGCACCCCAGCACTGTCATCATGCTGCTGAGCTGAGGCCGATAGCAGGCCTACCTAGAAGCCTGTCTCCAAGCCCCAGCACTGTCGTAGTGCTGCTGAGCGAGGCTGAAGGATGGTTTTCCTGGAGGTAAGTCTCACCGCCCCCGCACTGTAAACGTGCTGCTGAGCTAAGGCTGGCCTGACTGGAGGCCAGTCTCCACGCCCCAGCACTGTCATCATGAAGCTGTGCTGAGGATGAGCAATGGCCATAATGGATCAAATTCTCCCTACCCGAGCACTGTCTCCGTGCTGCTGAGCTGAAGCTGAGGGCCAGACTTCCTGGAGGCCATTCTCAGCGCCCCGCATTGTAAATGTGATACTCAGCTGAAGCTGAGGGCTGGCCTGACTGGAGGCCAGTCTCCGAGCCCCAGCACTGTCATCATGATGCTTTGCTGAGGATGAGGGCTGGCCTTCCTGGAGGCCAGTCTCCACGCCCCAGCACTGTCATCATGAAGCTGTGCTGAGGATGAGCAATGGCCATAATGGATCATATTCTCCCCACCCGAGCACTTTCTCCGTGCTGCTGAGCAGAAGCTGAGTGCTGGCCTGCCTGGAGGCCAGTCTCACTGCCCCGCATCGTAAATGTGATGCTCAGCTGAGGCTGAGGCCTGGCCTGACTGGATTGAGGCAAGTCTCACCGCCCCCGCACTGTAAACGTGCTGTTGAGCTAAGACTGGCCTGACTGGAGGCCAGTCTCCACACCCCAGCACTGTCATCATGATGCTGTGCTGAGGATGAGCAATGGCCATAATGGATCAAATTCTCCCCACCCGAGCACTGTCTCCGTGCTGCTGAGCTGAGGCTGAGGCCTGGCCTGCCTGGAGGTCAGTCTCACCGCCCCGCATTGTAAATGTGATACTCAGCTGAGTCCTAGGGCTGGCCTGACTGGAGGCAAGTTTCCACATCCCAGCACTGTCATCATGATGCTTTGCTGAGGATCAGGGTTGGCCTTCCTGGAGGCCAGTCTCCACGCCCCAGCACTGTCATCATGATGCTCTGCTGAGGATGAGTGCTGGCCTGCCCGGAGGCCAATCTAACTGCCCCGAATTGTAAATTTGATACTCAGCTGAGGCTGAGGCCTGGCCTGCCTGGATGAAAGTCTCCGCACCCCAGCACTGTCATCATGCTGCTGAGCTGAGGCCGATAGCAGGCCTACCTGGAAGCCTGTCTCACCGCCCCAGCACTGTAAACGTTCTGCTGAGCTACGGCTGGCCTGACTGGAGGCCAGTCTCCACGCCCCAGCACTGTCATCATGATGCTGTGCTGAGGATGAGATATGGCCATAATGGATCAAATTCTCCCTTCCCGAGCGCTGTCTCCGTGCTGCTGAGCTGAAGCTGAGGGCCAGACTTCCTGGAGGCCATTCTCACCGCCCCGCATTGTAAATGTTAAGCTCAGCTGAGGCTGAGGCCTGGCCTGCCTGGAATAAAATGTCCATATCCTAGCCATTTCATCATGTTTCTGAGCTGAGGCTTAGGGCTGGCCTGCCTGGATGAAAGTCTCCGCGCCCCAGCACTGTCATCATGCTAGTGAGCTCAGGCCGATGGCAGGCCTTTCTGGATGCCTGTCTCAAAGCCCCAGCACTGTCATAGTGCTGCTGAGCGAGGCTGAAGGATGGTTTCCCTGGAGGCAAGTCTCACAGCCCCCGCACTGTAAACGTGCTGTTGAGCTAAGACTGGCCTGACTGGAGGCCAGTCTCCACACCCCAGCACTGTCATCATGATGCTGTGCTGAGGATGAGCAATGGCCATAATGGATCAAATTCTCCCCACCCGAGCACTGTCTCCGTGCTGCTGAGCTGAGGCTGAGGCCTGGCCTGCCTGGAAGAAAGTCTCCATATCCCAGCCATTTCATCATGTTTCTGAGCTGATGCTGAGGGCTGGCCTGCATGGAGGCCAGTCTCACTGCCCCGCATTGTAAATGTGATGCTCAGCTAAGGCTGAGGCCTGGCCTGCCTGGAAGAAAATCTCCATATCCCAGCCATTTCATCATGTTTCTGAGCTGAGGCTGAGGGCTGGCCTGCCTGGAGGCCAGTCTCACCGCCCCGCATTGTAAATGTGGTACTCAGCTGAGGCCGAGGGCTGACCTTCCTGGTTGCCAGTCTCCACGCCCCAGCACTGTCATCATGATGCTGTGCTGAGGATGAGTAATGGCCATAATGGATCATATTCTCCCCACCCGAGCACTTTCTCTGTGCTGCTGAGCAGAAGCTGAGGGCTGGCCTGCCTGGAGGCCAGTCTCACTGCCCCGCATTGTCAATTTGATGCTTTGCTGAGGATGAGGGCTGGCCTGACTGGATGGAGGCCAGTCTCCACGCCCCAGCACTCATGATGCTGTGCTGAGGATGAGCAATGGCCATAATGGATCAAATTCTCCCCACCCGAGTACTGTCTCCCTGCTGCTGAGCTGAAGCTGAGGGCTGGCCTGCCTGGAGGCCAGTCTCACTGCCCTGCATTGTCAATGTGATGCTTTTTTGAGGATGAGGGCTGGCCTGACTTGATGGTGGCCAGTCTCCACGCCCCAGCACTGTCATCATGATGCTGTGCTGAGGATGAGCAATGGCTATAATGGATCAAATTCTCCCCAGCCGAGCACTGTCATCATGCTGCTGAGCTGAAGCTGAGGGCCAGACTTCCTGGAGGCCATTCTCACCGCCCCGCATTGTAAATGTGATGCTCAGCTGAATGAGGGCTGGCCTGACTGGAGGCCAGTCTCCACGTTCCAGCACTGTCATCATGATGCTCTGCTTAGGATGAGGGCTGGCCTGCCTGGATGCCAGTCTCCACGCCCCAGCACTGTCATCATGATGCTGAGCTGAGGATGAGCAATGGCCATAATGGATCAAATTCTCCCCACCCGAGCACTGTCTCCGTGCTGCTGAACTGAGGCTGAGGCCTGGCCTGCCTTGAAGAAAATCTCCATATCCCAGCCATTTCATCATTTTTCTGAGCTGAGGCTTAGGGCTGGCCTGCCTGGATGAAAGTCTCCGCGCCCCAGCACTGTCATCATGCTGCTGAGCTGAGGCCGATGGCAGGCCTACCTGGAAGCCTGTCTCCAAGCCCCAGCACTGTCGTATTGCTGCTGAGCGAGGCTGAAGGATGGTTTTCCTGGAGGCAAGTCTCACCGCCCCCGCACTGTAAACGTGCTGCTGAGCTAAGGCTTGCTGACTGGAGGCCAGTCTCCACGCCCCAGCACTGTCATCATGATGCTGTGCTGAGGATGAGATATGGCCATAATGGATCAAATTCTCCCTACCCGAGCACTGTCTCCGTGCTGCTGAGCTGAAGCTGAGGGCCAGACTTCCTGGAGGCCATTCTCACCGCCCCGCATTGTAAATGTGATACTCAGCTGAGGCTGAGGGCTGGCCTGACTGGAGTCCAGTCTCCACGCCCCAGCACTGTCATCATGATGCTCTGCTGAGGACGAGGGCTGGCCTTCCTGGTTGCCAGTCTCCACGCCCCAGCACTGTCATCATGATGCTGTGCTGAGGATGAGTAATGGCCATAATGGATCATATTCTCCCCACCCGAGCACTTTCTCCGTGCTGCTGAGCAGAAGCTGAGGGCTGGCCTGCCTGGAGGCCAGTCTCACTGCCCCGCATTGTCAATGTGATGCTTTGCTGAGGATGAGGGCTGGCCTGACTGGATTGAGGCCAGTCTCCACGCCCCAGCACTATCATCATGATGCTGTGCTGAGGATGAGCAATGGCCATAATGGATCAAATTCTCCCCACCCGAGCACTGTCTCCGTGCTGCTGAGCTGAGGCTGAGGCCTGGCCTGCCTGGAAGAAAATATCCATATCCCAGCCATTTCATCATGTTTTTGAGCTGAGGTTTGAGGGCTGGCCTGCATGGAGGCCAGTCTCATTGCCCCGCATTGTAAATGTTAAGCTCAGCTGAGGCTTAGGCCTTGCCTGCCTGGAATAAAATCTCCATATCCTAGCCATTTCATCATGTTTCTGAGCTGAGGCTTAGGGCTGGCCTGCCTGGATGAAAGTCTCCGCGCCCCAGCACTGTCATCATGCTAGTGAGCTCAGGCCAATGGCAGGCCTTTCTGGATGCCTGTCTCCAAGCCCCAGCACTGTCGTAGTGCTGCTGAGCGAGGCTGAAGGATGGTTTCCCTGGAGGCAAGTCTCACCGCCCCCGCACTGTAAACGTGCTGTTGAGCTAAGACTGGCCTGACTGGAGGCCAGTCTCCACACCCCAGCACTGTCATCATGATGCTGTGCTGAGGATGAGCAATGGCCATAATGGATCAAATTCTCCCCACCCGAGCACTGTCTCCGTGCTGCTGAGCTGAGGCTGAGGCCTGGCCTGCCTGGAAGAAAGTCTCCATATCCCAGCCATTTCATCATGTTTCTGAGCTGATGCTGAGGGCTGGCCTGCATGGAGGCCAGTCTCACTGCCCCGCATTGTAAATGTGATGCTCAGCTAAGGCTGAGGCCTGGCCTGCCTGGAAGAAAATCTCCATATCCCAGCCATTTCATCATGTTTCTGAGCTGAGGCTGAGGGCTGGCCTGCCTGGAGGCCAGTCTCACCGCCCCGCATTGTAAATATGGTACTCAGCTGAGGCCGAGGGCTGACCTTCCTGGTTGCCAGTCTCCACGCCCCAGCACTGTCATCATGATGCTGTGCTGAGGATGAGTAATGGCCATAATGGATCATATTCTCCCCACCCGAGCACTTTCTCTGTGCTGCTGAGCAGAAGCCGAGGGCTGGCCTGCCTGGAGGCCAGTCTCACTGCCCCGCATTGTCAATTTGATGCTTTGCTGAGGATGAGGGCTGGCCTGACTGGATGGAGGCCAGTCTCCACGCCCCAGCACTCATGATGCTGTGCTGAGGATGAGCAATGGCCATAATGGATCAAATTCTCCCCACCCGAGTACTGTCTCCCTGCTGCTGAGCTGAAGCTGAGGGCTGGCCTGCCTGGAGGCCAGTCTCACTGCCCTGCATTGTCAATGTGATGCTTTTTTGAGGATGAGGGCTGGCCTGACTGGATGGTGGCCAGTCTCCACGCCCCAGCACTGTCATCATGATGCTGTAATGAGGATGAGCAATGGCTATAATGGATCAAATTCTCCCCAGCCGAGCACTGTCTCCGTGCTGCTGAACTGAGGCTGAGGCCTGGCCTGCCTTGAAGAAAATCTCCATATCCCAGCCATTTCATCAAGTTTCTGAGCTGAGGCTTAGGGCTGGCCTGCCTGGATGAAAGTCTCCGCGCCCCAGCACTGTCATCATGCTGCTGAGATGAAGCTGAGTGCCAGACTTCCTGGAGGCCAAACTCACCGCCCCGCATTGTAAATGTGATGCTCAGCTGAATGAGGGCTGGCCTGACTGGAGGCCAGTCTCCACGTTCCAGCACTGTCATCATGATGCTCTGCTTAGGATGAGGGCTGGCCTGCCTGGATGCCAGTCTCCACGCCCCAGCACTGTCATCATGATGCTGAGCTGAGGATGAGCAATGGCCATAATGGATCAAATTCTCCCCACCCGAGCACTGTCTCCGTGCTGCTGAACTGAGGCTGAGGCCTGGCCTGCCTGGAAGAAAATCTCCATATCCCAGCCATTTCATCATGTTTCTGAGCTGAGGATTAGGGCTGGCCTGCCTGGTTGAAAGTCTCCGCGCCCCAGCACTGTCATCATGATGCTGTGCTGAGGATGAGCAATGGCCATAATGGATGAAATTCTCCCTACCCGAGCACTGTCTCCGTGCTGCTGAGCTGAAGCTGAGGGCCATACTTCCTGGAGGCCATTCTCAGCTCACCGCATTGTAAATGTGATACTCAGCTGAAGCTGAGGGCTGGCCTGACTGGAGGCCAGTATCCGAGCCCCAGCACTGTCATCATGATGCTTTGCTGAGGATGAGGGCTGGCCTTCCTGGAGGCCAGTCTCCACGCCCCAGCACTGTCATCATGATGCTGTGCTGAGGATGAGTAATGGCCATAATGGATCATATTCTCCCCACCCGAGCACTTTCTCCGTGCTGCTGAGCAGAAGCTGAGGGCTGGCCTGCCTGGAGGCCAGTCTCACTGCCCCGCATTGTCAATTTGATGCTTTGCTGAGGATGAGGGCTGGCCTGACTGGATGGAGGCCAGTCTCCACGCCCCAGCACTCATGATGCTGTGCTGAGGATGAGCAATGGCCATAATGGATCATATTCTCCCCACCCGAGCACTTTCTCCCTGCTGCTGAGTTGAAGCTGAGGGCTGGCCTGCCTGGAGGCCAGTCTCACTGCCCTGCATTGTCAATGTGATGCTTTTTTGAGGATGAGGGCCGGCCTGACTGGATGGTGGCCAGTCTCCACGCCCCAGCACTGTCATCATGATGCTGTGCTGAGGATGAGCAATGGCTATAATGGATCAAATTCTCCCCAGCCGAGCACTGTCTCCGTGCTGCTGAACTGAGGCTGAGGCCTGGCCTGCCTGGAAGAAAATCTCCATATCCCAGCCATTTCATCATGTTTCTGAGCTGAGGCTTAGGGCTGGCCTGCCTGGTTGAAAGTCTCCACGCCCCAGCACTGTCATCATGCTGCTGAGCTGAAGCTGAGGGCCAGACTTCCTGGAGGCCATTCTCACCGCCCCGCATTGTAAATGTGATGCTCAGCTGAAGCTGAGGGCTGGCCTGACTGGAGGCAAGTTTCCACATCCCAGCACTGTCATCATGATGCTTTGCTGAGGATCAGGACTGGCCTGCCTGGAGGCCAGTCTCCACGCCCCAGCACTCTCATCATGCTGCTGAGCTGAAGCTGAGGGCCAGACTTCCTGGAGGCCATTCTCACTGCCCCGCATTGTAAATGTGATGCTCAGCTGAGGCTGAGGCCTGGCCTGCCTTGAAGAAAATCTCCATATCCCAGCCATTTCATCAAGTTTCTGAGCTGAGGCTTAGGGCTGGCCTGCCTGGATGAAAGTCTCAGCGCCCCAGCACTGTCATCATGCTGCTGAGCTGAAGCTGAGGGCCAGACTTCCTGGAGAACATTCTCACCGCCCCGCATTGTAAATGTGATGCTCAGCTGAAGCTGAGGGCTGGCCTGACTGGAGGCAAGTTTCCACATCCCAGCACTGTCATCATGATGCTTTGCTGAGGATCAGGGCTGGCCTGCCTGGAGGCCAGTCTCCACGCCCCAGCACTCTCATCATGCTGCTGAGCTGAAGCTGAGGGCCAGACTTCCTGGAGGCCATTCTCACTGCCCCGCATTGTAAATGTGATGCTCAGCTGAGGCTGAGGCCTGGCCTGCCTTGAAGAAAATCTCCATATCCCAGCCATTTCATCATTTTTCTGAGCTGAGGCTTAGGGCTGGCCTGCCTGGATGAAAGTCTCCGCGCCCCAGCACTGTCATCATGCTGCTGAGCTGAGGCCGATGGCAGGCCTACCTGGAAGCCTGTCTCCAAGCCCCAGCGCTGTCGTATTGCTGCTGAGCGAGGCTGAAGGATGGTTTTCCTGGAGGCAAGTCTCACCGCCCCCGCACTGTAAACGTGCTGCTGAGCTAAGGCTTGCTGACTGGAGGCCAGTCTCCACGCCCCAGCACTGTAATCATGATGCTGTGCTGAGGATGAGCAATGGCCATAATGGATCAAATTCTCCCTACCCGAGCACTGTCTCCGTGCTGCTGAGCTGAAGCTGAGGGCCAGACTTCCTGGAGGCCATTCTCACCGCCCCGCATTGTAAATGTGATACTCAGCTGAGGCTGAGGGCTGGCCTGACTGGAGGCCAGTCTCCACGCCCCAGCACTGTCATCATGATGCTCTGCTGAGGACGAGGGCTGGCCTTCCTGGTTGCCAGTCTCCACGCCCCAGCACTGTCATCATGATGCTGTGCTGAGGATGAGTAATGGCCATAATGGATCATATTCTCCCCACCCGAGCACTTTCTCCGTGCTGCAGAGCAGAAGCTGAGGGCTGGCCTGCCTGGAGGCCAGTCTCACTGCCCCGCATTGTCAATGTGATGCTTTGCTGAGGATGAGGGCTGGCCTGACTGGATTGAGGCCAGTCTCCACGCCCCAGCACTATCATCATGATGCTGTGCTGAGGATGAGCAATGGCCATAATGGATCAAATTCTCCCCACCCGAGCACTGTCTCCGTGCGGCTGAGCTGAGGCTGAGGCCTTGCCTGCCTGGAAGAAAGTCTCCATATCCCAGCCATTTCATCATGTTTCTGAGCTGAGGCTGAGGGCTGGCCTGAATGGAGGCCAGTCTCACTGCCCCACAGTGTAAATGTGATGCACAGCTAAGGCTGAGGCCTGGCCTGCCTGGAAGAAAATCTCCATATCCCAGCCATTTCATCATTTTTCTGAGCTGAGGCTTAGGGCTGGCCTGCCTGGATGAAAGTCTCCGCGCCCAAGCAACTGTCATCATGCTGCTGAGCTGAGGCCGATGGCAGGCCTACCTGGAAGCCTGTCTCCAAGCCCCAGCACTGTCGTAGTGCTGCTGATCGAGGCTGAAGGATGGTTTTCCTGGAGGCAAGTCTCACCACCCCTGCACTGTAAACGTGCTGCTGAGCTAAGGCTGGCCTGCCTGAAGGCCAGTCTCACTGCCCCGTATTGTAAATGTGATGCTCAGCTGAGGATGAGGGCTGGCCTGCCTTGATGCCAGTCTCCACGCCCCAGCACTGTCATCATGAGGCTGAGCTGAGGATGAGCAATGGCCATAATGGATCAAATTCTCCCCACCCGAGCACTGTCTCCATGCTGCTGAGCTGAAGCTGAGGGCTGGCCGGCCTGAACGCCAGTCTCACTGCCCCGCATTGTAAATGTGATGCTCAGCTGAGGCTGAGGCCTGGCCTGACTGGAGGCAAGTCTCCACGCCCCAGCACTGTCATCCTGATGCTGAGCTGAGGATGAGCAATGGCCATAATGGGTCATATTCTCCCCACCCGAGCACTTTCTTCATGCTGCTGAGCTGAGGCTGAGGGCTGGTCTGCCTGGAGGCCAGTCTCACTGCCCCGCATTGTCAATGTGATGCTTTGCTGAGGATGAGGGCTGGCCTGACTGGATGGAGGCCAGTCTCCACGCCCCAGCACTGTCATCATGATGCTGTGCTGAGGATGAGTAATGGCCATAATGGATCAAATTCTCCCCACCCAAGCACTGTGTCCGAGCTGCTGAGCTGAGGCTTAGGCCTTGCCTGCCTGGAAGAAAATCTCCATATCCCAGCCATTTCATCATGTTTCTGAGCTGAGGCTGAGGGCTGGCCTGCCTGGAGGCCAGTCTCACCGCCCCGCATTGTAAATGTGATACTCAGCTGAGGCCGAGGGCTGACCTGACCTGAGGCCAGTCTCCACGCCCCAGCACTGTCATCATGATGCTGAGCTGAGGATGAGCAATGGTCATAATGTATCATATTCTCCCCACCCGAGCACTTTCTCCGTTCTGCTGAGCTGAAGCTGAGGGCTGGCCTTCCTGGAGGCCAGTCTCACTGCCCCGCATTGTAAATGTGATGCTCAGCTGAAGCTGAGGGCTGGCCTGACTGGAGGCAAGTTTCCAAATCCCAGCACTGTCATCATGATGCTTTGCTGAGGATCAGGGCTGGCCTGCCTGGAGGCCAGTCTCCACGCCCCAGCACTCTCATCATGATGCTGAGCTGAGGATGAGCAATGGCCATAATGGATCAAATTCTCCCTACCCGAGCACTGTCTCCGTGCTGCTGAGCTGAAGCTGAGGGCCAGACTTCCTGGAGGCCATTCTCACTGCCCCGCATTGTAAATGTGATGCTCAGCTGAAGCTGAGGGCTGGCCTGACTGGAGGCAAGTTTTCACATCCCAGCACTGTCATCATGATGCTGAGCTGAGGATGAGCAATGGCCATAATGGATCAAATTCTCCCCACCCGAGTACTGTCTCCGTGCTGCTGAGCTGAAGCTGAGGGCTGGCCTGCCTGGAGGCCAGTCTCACCGCCCCGCATTGTAAATGTGATACTCAGCTGAGGCCTACGGCTGGCCTGACTGGCGGCAAGTTTCCACATCCCAGCACTGTCATCATAATGCTTTGCTGAGGATCAGGGCTGGCCTGCCTGGAGGCCAGTCTCCACGCCCCAGCACTCTCATCATGCTGCTGAGCTGAAGCTGAGGGCCAGACTTCCTGGAGGCCATTCTCACTGCCCCGCATTGTAAATGTGATGCTCAGCTGAGGCTGAGGCTTGGCCTGCCTTGAAGAAAATCTCCATATCCCAGCCATTTCATCATTTTTCTGAGCTGAGGCTTAGGGCTGGCCTGCCTGGATGAAAGTCTCCGCGCCCCAGCACTGTCATCATGCTGCTGAGCTGAGGCCGATGGCAGGCCTACCTGGAAGCCTGTCTCCAAGCCCCAGCACTGTCGTATTGCTGCTGAGCGAGGCTGAAGGATGGTTTTCCTGGAGGCAAGTCTCACCGCCCCCGCACTGTAAACGTGCTGCTGAGCTAAGGCTGGCCTGACTGGAGGCCAGTCTCCACGCCCCAGGACTGTCATCATGATGCTGTGCTGAGGATGAACAATGGCCATAATGGATCAAATTCTCCCTACCCGAGCACTGTCTCCGTGCTGCTGAACTGAAGCTGAGGGCCAGACTTCCTGGAGGCCATTCTCACTGCCCCACATTGTAAATTTGATACTCAGCTGAGGCTGAGGGCTGGCCTGACTGGAGGCCAGTCTCCACGCCCCAGCACTGTCATCATGATAGTTTGCTGAGGATGAGGGCTGGCTTGACTGGAGGCCTGTCTCCACGCCCCAGCACTCTCATCATGATGCTTTGCTGAGGATCAGCAATGACCATAATGGATGAAATTCTCCCCACCCAAGCACTGTCTCCGTGCTGCTGAGCTGAGGCTGAGGGCTGGCCTGACTGAAGGCTCGTCTCACTGCCCCGTATTGTAAATGTGATGCTCAGCTGAGGCTGAGGCCTGGCCTGACTGGAGGCCAGTCTCCACGCCCCAGGACTGTCATCATGAAGCTGTGCTGAGGATGAGCAATGGCCATAATGGATCAAATTCTCCCTACACGAGCACTGTCTCCGTGCTGCTGAGCTGAAGCTGAGGGCCAGACTTCCTGGAGGCCATTCTCACCGCCCCGCATTGTAAATGTGATACTCAGCTGAAGCTGAGGGCTGGCGTGACTGGAGGCCAGTCTCCGAATCCCAGCACTGTCAGCATGATGCTTTGCTGAGGTTGAAGTCTGGCCTGCCTGAAGGCCAGTCTATGCTCTGCATTGTAAATGTGATGCTCAGCTGAGGCTCAGGCCTGGCCTGACTGGTGGCCCGTCTCCACGCCCAAGCACTGTCAACATGAAGCTGTGCTGAGGATGAGCAATGGCCATAATGGATCAAATTCTCCCCACCCGAGCACTGTCTCCGTGCTGCTGAACTGAGGCTGAGGCCTGGCCTGCCCTGAAGAAAATCTCCATATCCCAGCCATTTCATCATGTTTCTGAGCTGAAGCTGAGGGCTGGCCTGCCTGGAGGGAAGTCTCACCGCCCTGCAATGTAAATGTGATGCTCAGCTGAGGCTTATAGCTGGCCTGACTGGAGGCCAGTCTCCACGCCCCAGCACTGTCATCATGATCTGACGAAGAGAGCAAATATATCAAAACCCCCACCCACTTCTCCGTCTCACAACGGCCGACTCCTGCCATCTCACTCCCCGCATAAATGACCACCGCGCCTGACTGCCTCTCCACCCCCACAATCACATATCCTCCGCCCCTGAGCCATCTCCACGCCCCAGCCTCTCATCATATCTCTGAGATAGCAAGCCAATACAATTCCCCACCCACACTTCTCCTCTCACAACGGCGCCCCTGCCAGCCACCGCCCCCATTAAATGACCACCCGCCCACTGGCCGCCCATCCCCAGCACTTCATCATGACCCGGCCCCTACCATCCCCCCCCCCCACACTGTCTCTACCCCGGGCGGCCTCCTGTCCATCTCCCCCCCCGCACGCACAACCGGGAAAAGCCAAAGCTATTCTCCCCACCCAGCCTTTCTCCGTCTCAACAAACCTGCCTCCTGAGCCAGCCACCCCCCATCAATGACTCGAGAGGGGCGGCCTGACTGGATAGGCCAGCCCACGCCCCAGCACTATCATCATGATCTTCGAGGAGAGCAAGGCCAAATGGACAAATTCTCCCCACCCAGCACTTCTCCTCGCTACGAGGCGAGGCCTTGCCTCCTGAAGAAAGTCCCATATCCCACCATTTCATCATTTTCTACGGCGCGGCCTAATGGGGCCAGCTCACTGCCCCACATGTAAATTGTCACACAACGACCTGCCTCCTGGAAGAAAACCCATACCCACCATTTCATCATTTTTCTACGCGGGCGCCTCCTGAGAAAGCCCCGCCCAACAACCATCATCTCACCCAGCGCCTACCTAACCTTCTCCAAGCCCCACCTCGACCACCGGAGTTCCTGGCAACCACCACCCCCACTTAACGCCACACCCTCCAGGCCAGCCACCCCCATTAAATACCACCGCCCCTTATCCACCCACCCCCACACCCATGGCACAGAGACAAGCCAAATACAAATTCTCCCCACCCACACCTCCATCTCACAACGGCGCCGGCCTAACGCCACCACCCCCCATTAAATGACCACCAGCCCCACTGCAACCCCCCCCACACCATCCACACGAACAAGCCAAAGGCATATTCTCCCCACCCACACTCTTCATCTCACGGCGGCGGCTCCTGAGCCACTCACTCCCCCATCATTACTCACGGCCGACTGACCGTCTCCACGCCCCCACTCATCATACTCAAAGAGCCAAAGACAATCTCCCCACCCAACCTTTCCCCCGCTAGCCTTCCTCCTAAAAATCCCATACCCCCTTCATCTTTTCCCCCCTCCTGCCCCACCCCCCGCTAAATCCACCCGGCACCTACCTACCACCCACGCCCCACACTCACATACACAACAAGCAAATTATCTATTCTCCCCACCCACACTTTCTCCGTTCTCTCCCGCCTCCTGCCCCCTCCCCCTTTAAATTACCACACGCGCCTACCAGTTCCAAATCCCACACTCATCATACTTCACCGCCTCCTGCCGTCTCCACCCCCACCTCTCATCATATCTACAAAGCAAGCCAAATGACAATTCTCCCACCCAGCCTCTCCTCTCACACCCAACCCTGCCATCCACTCCCCCTTTAAATTGCCACACGCGCCCGCAGTTCACATCCCACACTCACATACACAGCAAGCCAAAGACAAATTCTCCCCACCCAGCTTCTCCTCTCACCCGCCTCCTGCCCCACCCCCCCTTTAAATTGCTCACCCTCCTCCTCTCCAGTTTCCACATCCCAGCACTTCATCAATCTTTCGCCGCCTCCTGCCAGCTCCACGCCCCCACTCTCATCATCTCTACTAACTCCACTCCTCCATCCACTCCCCCTTTAAATTGACCCTGCTGCTGCCTCCTTAAAAAACCTATCCCACCCATCTTTTTCTACCTCGCCTCCTCTCCCCCCCACCTCACACTCCCCAGCACCTACCTCCTCTCCAAGCCCCACCTTCTTTCTCCCGTTCCTCGCTCACCGCCCCCACTTAAACTCTCACGCTGCCTACTGACCAGCTCCCGCCCCAGACTCACAACTCTAAAACAAGCCAAATGACAAATTCTCCCTACCCGACACTCTCCTCTCACTAACTCCCTCCTCCATCTCACTCCCCACATTTAAATTTAACCACCCCCTACTGCCACTCCACCCCCACCTCTCTCTCCTACTGCCTCTCCACCCCCACCTCTCATCTATCTTTCTGCACAAACCAATGAAAATTCTCCCCACCCCACTTCTCCTCTCTCCCCCTCTAGCTCGTCTCCTCCCCTATTAATTCTCACTGCGCCTGCCTACTGGCCACTCCCCCCCACCACAACTCAGAGAGCACCAAATGACAAATTCTCCCTACACGAGCACTTCTCCTCTCTGCTAACTCCAACTTCCTGCCATCTCACCGCCCCCATTTAAATTGAACCACAACCGCGACGCCTCCCAACCCAGCACTCAGCAACTTTCTTAGCTGCCTCCTGCCGCTATCTCTCATTAAATTGACCACGCCCCTCCTACTGTGCCCGCTCCACCCCAACACTCAACATAACTTCTAAACAGCCAAATGACAAATCCCCCACCCACCTCTCCTCTCCCTCCTGCCTCCCTAAAACCTACCCACCTCCTTTTCTAGCAACCCCTCCTAGCCACCCCCTCTTATTCCACACTTATACTCCTACTGCCCTCCACCCCCACACTTCATCATATCTGAGCTGAAGAGACAAAATATCAAAACCCCCACCCAGACTTCTCCTCTCACCCCCTTCCTGCCTCTCCTCCCCCTTTAATTATACCACCCCCTACTGCCCTCCCCCCCACATCATCATACTCTCCTGCCTCCTGCCATCTCCACCCCCACCTCTCATCTACCTAACAAGCCAATGACAAATTCTCCACACCCACACTTCTCCTCTCACCCTGCCTCCTCCCCACCCCCCCTTTAAATTGATCCACCCTCCCTACTCCCCCTCCCCACCTCACTCTCTCTCTCCACTGCCCTCCACCCCCCCTCACTCTTTCTCTGCTTACTGCCCTCCACCCCCCACTCTCTTCATATCTCTACAGCCAATGACAAATTCTCCCCACCCAGCACTCTCCTCGCTACTCTGCCTTCCTCCTAGCTCCAATCCTCCATTTCATCTTTTCTAGCTGCTCTGCCTCTGGCCTCCCTCCCCACTTTAATTTCACACTGCTGCCTGCCTCCTAAAAAATCTCCATATCCCACCATTTCATCATTTTTCTGCCTCCCTCCTTGCCCCCCCACCTTCATCATCTCTCTCCGCGCCTACCTAAGCCTTCTCCAAGCCCCACCTTCGTGTCTCTCGCTAGTTTTCCTGCGTCTCACCACCCCTCCTCGTCTCTAGCTGGCTGCCTCCTGCCACTCCTCCCCTATTTAAATTTCCACTGCTGCCTCCTTATCCTCTCCACGCCCCACCTTCATCATCTCTACAGCCAAATGACAATTCTCCCCACCCACACTTCTCCATCTCTACTACTCTCCCCTCCCAGTCTCACTCCCCCTTAAATTATCTCAGCTGCTGGCCTGCCTCTGGGGCACTCCACGCCCCAGCACTGTCATCCTACTACTAGAAGCAATGCCAAATGGTCATATTCTCCCCACCCAGCCTTTCTTCATCTCTAGCTGCTGGCTGTCTCCTGCCGTCTCACTCCCCCTTTCAATTATCTTTCTAGATAGCGCCTGCTGGGCCAGCTCCACGCCCCACCTCATCATATCTTCTAGAGCCAAATGACAAATTCTCCCCACCCAAGCCTTTCCCTCTACGCTGCCTCCTCCTGAAAAAATTCATATCCCAGCCTTTCATCATTTTCTAGCCTGCTGCCTCCTCCGTCCCCCCCCCTTTATTATCTCCTCCCTACCTACCTGCCGCCCCCCCCACCTTCATCATATCTACGGAGCATGCATGTATCATATTCTCCCCACCCACACTTTCTCCTTCTCTACCTCTCCTTCCTCCAGTCTCACTCCCCCTTATTATCTCACTACTCTCCTACTGCGTTTCCAATCCCAGCACTTCATCATTCTTTCTGCCTGCCTCCTGCCAGTCTCCACCCCCACCTCTCATCATATCTACTACACCATAATGATCAAATTCTCCCTACCCACACTTCTCCTCTCTAACTCTCCCTTCCTCCTCCCTCCCCCTTTTACCACCCTCCTACTCTTTTCTATCCCACCTTCATCAACTCTCACCAATGACAAATTCTCCCCACCCCTTCTCCTCTCTACAACTCTCCTCCTGCCCCACCCCCCCTTTATTACTCACCCTCCTGCCTACTGCCCACACCCACCTCTCTTCTTTCTACCTCCTCCTCCGTCTCCACCCCCACCTCTCTCATCTCTCTACTCCCCCTCCTCTCCTCCCCCTTAAATTGATGCTCACTACTCCTCCTCCTTAATCTCCATATCCCCCTTTCATCTTTTTCTGCTCTCTCCCTGCCCCCCCCCCTCTCTCTCACTCCCCCACCTCCTCTCCCCCCCCTTCTCCCCTTTTTCCTCGCCCCCCCCCCCTTAACTCTCTCCTCCTCTCCAGCTCCCCCCCCTCTCTTCTTCTCTGCCATGATCAAATTCTCCCTACCCCCTCTCCTGCTCTACTACTCCCTTCCTCCTCTCCCCCCCCTTTATTTATCTCCTCTCTCCTCTCCGCTCCACCCCCACCTCTCTTTTTCTGCTGCTTACTCCGCCCCCCCCACCTCTCTCATATCTTTCTCCAACCATGAGAAATTCTCCCCACCCAGCCTTCTCCTCTCTAGCTCCTCCACTGCTCCCACTCCCCAATTTGCCAGCTAGGCTAGGCCTCCTACTCCGCTCCACCCCCACTCATCATAAGCTTGCTAACAATCCAATGACAATTCTCCCTACCCGCACTTCTCCCTCCTGCTCCACTTCCTGCCATTCTCACCCCCCCTTTAATTGATACTCAGCTAAGCTGAGGGCTGGCTGACTGGAGGCCAGTCTCCGAATCCCAGCACTTCAGCATATGCTTTGCTGAGGTTGAAGTCTGGCCTGCCTGAAGGCCAGTCTATGCCCTGCATTGTAAATGTGATGCTCAGCTGAGGCTCAGGCCTGGCCTGACTGGTGGCCCGTCTCCACGCCCAAGCACTGTCAACATGAAGCTGTGCTGAGGATGAGCAATGGCCATAATGGATCAAATTCTCCCCACCCGAGCACTGTCTCCGTGCTGCTGAACTGAGGCTGAGGCCTGGCCTGCCCTGAAGAAAATCTCCATATCCCAGCCATTTCATCATGTTTCTGAGCTGAAGCTGAGGGCTGGCCTGCCTGGAGGGAAGTCTCACCGCCCTGCAATGTAAATGTGATGCTCAGCTGAGGCTTATAGCTGGCCTGACTGGAGGCCAGTCTCCACGCCCCAGCACTGTCATCATGATGCTGAGCTGAAGATGAGCATAATATATCAAATACTCCCCACCCGAGTACTGTCTCCGTGCTGCTGAGCTGAAGCTGAGGGCTGTCCTGACTGGATGGAGGCCAGTCTCCACGCCCCAGCACTGTCATCATGATGCTGTGCTGAGGATGAGCAATGGTAATAATGGATCAAATTCTCCCCACCCAAGCACTGTCTCCGTGCTGCTGAACTGAGGCTGAGGCCTTGCCTGCCCTGAAGAAAATCTCCATATCCCAGCCATTTCATCATGTTTCTGAGCTGAAGCTGAGGGCTGGCCTGACTGGAGGCCAGTCTCACTGCCCCGCATCGTAAATGTGATGCTCAGCTGAGGCTGAGGTTTGGCCTGACTGGATTGAGGCCAGTCTCCACGCCCCAGCACTATCATCATGATGCTGTGCTGAGGATGAGCAATGGCCATAATGGATCAAATTCTCCCCACCCGAGCACTGTCTCCGTGCTGCTGAGGTGAGGCTGAGGGCTGGCCTGCCTGGTGGCCAGTCTCACCGCCCCGCATTGTAAATGTGATACTCAGCTGAGGCCTAGGGCAGGCCTGACTGGAGGCCAGTCTCCATGCCCCAGAACTGTCATCATGATGCTCTGCTGAGGATGAGTGCTGGCCTGACTGGAGGCCAGTCTCCACGCCCCAGCACTGTCATCATGATGCTTTGCTGAGGATGAGGGCTGGCTTGACTGGAGGCCAGTCTCCACGCCCCAGCACTCTCTTCATGATGCTTTGCTGAGGATCAGGAATGACCATAATGGATCAAATTCTCCCCACCCGAGCATTGTCTCCGTGCTGCTGAGCTGAGGCTGAGGGCTGGCCTGCCTGGAGCCCAGTCTCACCGCCCCACATTGTAAATGTGATTCTCAGCTGAGGCTGAGGCCTGGCCTGCCTGGAAGAAAATCTCCATATCCCAGACATTTCATCATTTTTCTGAGCTGAGACTTAGGGCTGGCCTGCCTGGATGAAAGTCTCCGCGCCCCAGCACTGTCATCATGCTGCTGAGTTGAGGCCGATGGCAGGCCTACCTGGAAGCCTGTCTCCAAGCCCCAGCACTGTCGTACTGCTGCTGAGCGAGGCTGAAGGATGGTTTTCCTGGAGGCAAGTCTCACCACCCCCGCACTGTAAACGTGCTGCTGAGCTAAGGCTGGCCTGACTGGAGGCCAGTCTCCACGCCCCAGCACTGTCATCATGATGCTGTGCTGAGGATGAGCAATGGCCATAATGGATCAAATTCTCCCTACCGGAGCACTGTCTCCGTGCTGCTGAGCTGAAGCTGAGGGCCAGACTTCCTGAAGGCCATTC
The DNA here is from genome assembly GCA_947000775.1 of Pterois miles. NCBI lineage: Eukaryota > Metazoa > Chordata > Actinopteri > Perciformes > Scorpaenidae > Pterois > Pterois miles. The sequence continues at coordinate 17,010,430 of CAMQGK010000229.1, read as the reverse complement.
TCAGCTCACCGCATTGTAAATGTGATACTCAGCTGAAGCTGAGGGCTGGCCTGACTGGAGGCCAGTCTCCACGCCCCATGACTGTCATCATGATGCTGTGCTGAGGATGAACAATGGCCATAATGGATCAAATTCTCCCTACCCGAGCACTGTCTCCGTGCTGCTGAGCTGAAGCTGAGGGCCAGACTTCCTGGAGGCCATTCTCACCGCCCCGTATTGTAAATTTGATACTCAGCTGAGGCTGAGGGCTGGCCTGACTGGAGGCCAGTCTCCACGCCCCAGCACTGTCATCATGATAGTTTGCTGAGGATGAGGGCTGGCTTGACTGGAGGCCAGTCTCCACGCCCCATGACTGTCATCATGATGCTTTGCTGAGGATCAGCAATGACCATAATGGATGAAATTCTCCCCACCCGAGCACTGTCTCCGTGCTGCTGAGCTGAGGCTGAAGGCTGGCCTGACTGAAGGCTCGTCTCACTGCCCCGTATTGTAAATGTGATGCTCAGCTGAGGCTGAGGCCTGGCCTGACTGGAGGCCAGTCTCCACGCCCCAGGACTGTCATCATGAAGCTTTGCTGAGGATGAGCAATGGCCATAATGGATCAAATTCTCCCTACCCGAGCACTGTCTCCGTGCTGCTGAGCTGAAGCTGAGGGCCAGACTTCCTGGAGGCCATTCTCACCGCCCCGCATTGTAAATATGATACTCAGCTGAAGCTGAGGGCTGGCGTGACTGGAGGCCAGTCTCCGAACCCCAGCACTGTCAGCATGATGCTTTGCTGAGGTTGAGGGCTGGCCTTCCTGAAGGCCAGTCTATGCCCTGCATTGTAAATGTGATAGTCAGCTGAGGCTCAGGCCTGGCCTGACTGGTGGCCCGTCTCCACGCCCCAGCACTGTCATCATGAAGCTGTGCTGAGGATGAGCAATGGCCATAATGGATCAAATTCTCCCCACCCGAGCACTGTCTCCGTGCTGCTGAACTGAGGCTGAGGCCTGGCCTGCCCTGAAGAAAATCTCCATATCCCAGCCATTTCATCATGTTTCTGAGCTGAAGCTGAGGGCTGGCCTGACTGGAGGCCAGTCTCACTGCCCCGCATCTTAAATGTGATGCTCAGCTGAAGCTGAGGGCTGGCCTGACTGGAGGCAAGTTTCCACATCCCAGCACTGTCATCATGATGCTTTGCTGAGGATCAGGGCTGGCCTGCCTGGAGGCCAGTCTCCACGCCCCAGCACTCTCATCATGATGCTGAGCTGAGGATGAGCAATGGCCATAATGGATCAAATTCTCCCTACCCGAGCACTGTCTCCGTGCTGCTGAGCTGAAGCTGAGGGCCAGACTTCCTGGAGGCCATTCTCACTGCCCCGCATTGTAAATGTGATGCTCAGCTGAAGCTGAGGGCTGGCCTGACTGGAGGCAAGTTTTCACATCCCAGCACTGTCATCATGATGCTGAGCTGAGGATGAGCAATGGCCATAATGGATCAAATTCTCCCCACCCGAGTACTGTCTCCGTGCTGCTGAGCTGAAGCTGAGGGCTGGCCTGCCTGGAGGCCAGTCTCACCGCCCCGCATTGTAAATGTGATACTCAGCTGAGGCCTAGGGCTGGCCTGACTGGAGGCAAGTTTCCACATCCCAGCACTGTCATCATGATGCTTTGCTGAGGATCAGGGCTGGCCTGCCTGGAGGCCAGTCTCCACGCCCCAGTACTCTCATCATGATGCTGAGCTGAGGATGAGCAATGGCCATAATGGATCAAATTCTCCCCACCCGAGCACTGTCTCCGTGCTGCTGAGCTGAAGCTGAGGGCTGGCCTGCTTGGAGGCCAGTCTCACCGCCCCGCATTGTAAATGTGATACTCAGCTGAGGCCTAGGGCTGGCCTGACTGGAGGCCAGTCTCCATGCCCCAGCACTGTCATCATGATGCTCTGCTGAGGATGAGTGCTGGCCTGACTGGAGGCCAGTCTCCATGCCCCAGCACTGTCATCATGATGCTCTGCTGAGGATGAGTGCTGGCCTGACTGGAGGCCAGTCTACACGCCCCAGCACTATCATGATGCTTTGCTGAGGATGAGGGCTGGCCTGACTGGACGGTGGCCAGTCTCCACGCCCCAGCACTGTCATCATGATGCTGTGCCGAGGATGAGCAATGGCCATAATGGATCAAATTCTCACCACCCGAGCACTGTCTCCGTGCTGCTGAGCTGAGGCTGAGGCCTGGCCTGCCTGGAAGAAAATCTCCATATCCCAGCCATTTCATCATGTTTCTGAACTGAGGCTGAGGGCTGGCCTGACTGGAGGCCAGTCTCCACGCCCCAGCACTGTCATCATGATGGTTCGCTGAGGATGAGGGCTGGCTTGACTGGAGGCCAGTCTCCACGCCCCAGCACTGTCATCATGATGCTTTGCTGAGGATCAGCAATGACCATAATGGATCAAATTCTCCCCACCCGAGCACTGTCTCCGTGCTGCTGAGCTGAGGCTGAGGGCTGGCCTGCCTGGAGGCCAGTCTCACCGCCCCACATTGTAAATGTGATTCTCAGCTGAGGCTGAGGCCTGGCCTGCATGGAAGAAAATCTCCATATCCCAGCCATTTCATCATTCTGCTGAGCTGAGGCTGATGGCAGGCCTACCTAGAAGTCAGTCTACACACCCCAGCGCTATCATTGTACTGCTGAAACTTAGGGCCGTCCTGGCTGGAGATCAGTCTCCATGCCTCATCACTGTCATCAATGCTGCTGACCTGGGGCTGAGGGCTTGCCTGCCTGGAAGAAAATCTCCATGCCCCAGCAATTTCATCCTGCTACTTAGTTGAGTTTGAGTGCCAGCCTAAAGTCCTCCTAATCTACTACTGGGTGTTTCTTGTGCAAAATGCAGTTTTGTTTGGTTTTGTTAGAGAAATAGAGTTTAAGCTTAATTCAGTTGTCAAAGCTACAGTTTTACTTTAATCTGAGCTTAAAATGAAGATTTGATGTTTGGAGAACAAATTTTTAAGTGAAAGCTGAATAAATTATGTTTTATGTCATATTCATCCTTTTTTGAGGTTGTTCCAAATGCAATAGATGTGTTTTTGTGTATAAAAGCTGTCTTTTTCACAAACACCCACTTTTGAATGTTTCTTGCAAAAAAGTGAATTTCAAGTTGGTTTGGGCAGGGAAAAGGAGCGTAAACTAATTAATGGTCAAACCTGTTCTTCTCAACTATACTTCCTTTAAGGAGAAATGCACTTCTGTGTTTTTTTGGGAAAGAAACACAGTTAAATCTAGTTCAATGAAATCTAGTTCAATGGTGAAAATGAGTTTTACATTGAATGTGCTCAGAAGGAAAATGTGATGCTGAGGCCAGTTTTCACTTGAACTATTATCTACATGTTCCCGGTCATTTTTATCCTGTTTTGCATGTTTCCATTGATACTGATGTGTTTCTGTGAAAAAAATGACATGTTTTTCACAGAAATCAACTTTTGAGTGTTTCCCATGGAAAAACGCTTTATTGTGTGCTTTTGGGCGAGAAATGCAGTTTTAGCTGGTGTAATGCTGAAAACTACGATTTTGCATGACATTGATCACAGAATGAGGATTTCATGCTTGGAGGCGATTTTTAAGGGGAGATGTGCTATTACTATGTTTTCTGACATAACCATCCTGTTTTGCATGTTCTGTTTGATACTGGTATGTTATTGTGGAAAAATGACGTGTTTTTCAAAGAAATCAACTTTTTAGCATTTCTTGTGGACAATCGCTTTCCTGTGTGCTTTCGGACGAGAAATGCTGTTTGAGTTACTTTTAGTGGTGAAGACTAGGGTGTTACATGAAATTGATTATAGAATGAAGATTTCATGCTTGGAGGGCAGTTTTAATGACACATTTCATAAAACCATATTTTCTGGCATATTAATCTTGTTTTTCATGTTTTCAGTGATACTGACGTGTTTTTGTACAGAAATGACATGTTTTTCAAAGAAATCAACTTTTGAGTGCTTCCCATGGAAAAACGCTTTATTGTGTGCTTTTGGACGAGAAATGCAGTTTTAGCTGGTGTACTGCTGAAAACTACGATTTTGCATGACATTGATCACAGAATGAGGATGTCATGCTTGGAGGCGATGTTTAAGGGAAGATGTGCTATTACTATGTTTTCTGACATAACCATCCTGTTTTGCATGTTTTGTTTGATACTGGTATGTTATTGTGGAAAAATGACGTGTTTTTCAAAGAAATCAACTTTTTAGCATTTGGACGAGTTACTGTAAGTGAAAACTATGGTTTTGCACGACATTGATCACAGATGAGGATTTCATGCCTCGAGCGAAGTTTTAAGGTGAAATGATCTATAACTATGTTTTCTGACGTAACCCATCCTGTATTGCATGTTTTCATTGATACCGTGTTTTGTACAGAAATGACATGTTTTTCAAAGAAATCAACTTTTGAGTGTTTCTTGTGTAAAATAGTTTTTGCATGTGTTTTTTGACGAGAAATGCTGTTTAAGTTACTTTAGTAGTGAAAACTAGGGTTTTACATGAAATTGATCATATAATGAAAATTTCATGCTTGGAGGGCAGTTTTAATGACACATTTCATAAAACTACGTTTTCTGGCATATTAATCCTGTTTTTCATGTTTTCAGTGATACTGACGTGTTTTTGTACAGAAATGACAAGTTTTTCAAAGAAATCAACTTTTGAGTGTTTCTTGAGGAAAAACGCGTTTGTGTGTGCTTTTGGGCAAGAAATGCAATTTTAGCTAGTGTAATGAGGAAAACTGCATTTTCACATGAAATTTATCACAGAATGGATATTTCATGTTTGAAGGTCAGTTTTAATATAAAATTTTATAAAACCTTGTCTGTCATATTAGTCATATTTTGCATGTTTCCTTATCTCGATGTGTTTTTGTGAAGAAATGACATGTTTTTCAAAGAAATCAACTTTTTAGCATTTGGACGAGTTACTGTAAGTGAAAACTATGGTTTTGCACGACATTGATCACAGATGAGGATTTCATGCCTCGAGCGAAGTTTTGAGGTGAAATGATCTATAACTATGTTTTCTGACGTAACCCATCCTGTATTGCATGTTTTCATTGATACCGTGTTTTGTACAGAAATGACATGTTTTTCAAAGAAATCAACTTTTGAGTGTTTCTTGTGTAAAATAGTTTTTGCATGTGCTTTTTGACGAGAAATGCTGTTTAAGTTACTTTAGTAGTGAAAACTAGGGTTTTACATGAAATTGATCATATAATGAAAATTTCATGCTTGGAGGGCAGTTTTAATGACACATTTCATAAAACTACGTTTTCTGGCATATTAATCCTGTTTTTCATGTTTTCAGTGATACTGACGTGTTTTTGTACAGAAATGACATGTTTTTCAAAGAAATCAACTTTTGAGTGTTTCTTGAGGAAAAACGCGTTTGTGTGTGCTTTTTGGCAAGAAATGCAAATTTAGCTAGTGTAATGAGGAAAACAGCGGTTTCACATGAAATTAATCACAGAATGGATATTTCATGTTTGAAGGTCAGTTTAATATAACATTTTATAAAACCTTGTCTGTCATATTAATCATATTTTGTATGTTTCCTTATCTCGATGTGTTTTTGTGAAGAAATGACATGTTTTTCAAAGAAATCAACTTTTTAGCATTTGGACTAAAAAGTCCAAACTATGGTTTTGCACGACATTGATCACAGATGAGGATTTCATGCCTCGAGCGAAGTTTTAAGGTGAAATGATCTATAACTATGTTTTCTGACGTAACCCATCCTGTATTGCATGTTTTCATTGATACCGTATTTTTGTACAGAAATGACATGTTTTTCAAAGAAATCAACTTTTGAGTGTTTCTTGTGTAAAATAGTTTTTGCATGTGCTTTTTGACGAGAAATGCTGTTTAAGTTACTTTAGTAGTGAAAACTAGGGTTTTACATGAAATTGATCATATAATGTGAAGATTTCATGCTTGGAGGGCAGTTTTAATGACACATTTCATAAAACTATGTTTTCTTGGCATATTAATCCTTTTGTTCATGTTTTCAGTGATACTGACGTGTTTTTGTACAGAAATGACATGTTTTTCAAAGAAATCAACTTTTGAGTGTTTCTTGAGGAAAAAACGCGTTTTTGTGTGCTTTTGGGCAAGAAATGCAATTTTAGCGAGTGTAATGAGGAAAATTGGGGTTTCACATGAAATTAATCACAGAATGGATATTTCATGTTTGAAGGTCAGTTTTAATATAAAATTTTATAAAACTTTGTCTGTCATATTAATCCTGTTTTGCATGTTTCAACTTATCGCAATGTGTTTTTCTGAAGAAATGACATGTTTTTGACAGAAATCAACTTTTGAGTGTTTCTTGTGGAAACAGCTTTTCTGTGTACTTTAGGATGAGAAGTGCAGTTGTAGCTACTTTAGTGGATGAAAACCAAAGTTTTACATGGGATTTCGCCGGCTTGGAGGACACGGACGGCACTGTCGTAAAGCTGCTCAGCTCAGGGTGAGGATCGCCTGCTTTGTAAGCCAGTCTTCACGCACAGCCCTGTCATCGTGCTGCTCAACTCAGTGTGAGGACTCTCCTGCCCGGAGAACAGTCATTTATGTATGTATCTATGTTCTATGTTCAGTATGATTTAACATATCTTTTGGTGGAAAACGCGTTTTTGTGTGCTTTTGGAGGACAATTGTAGATTTAGCTAGTTAGTGATAACAACGACGGTCTTACATGAAACTGAGCACAGAATGAAGATGTCATGCCTGGAAATACGTTGTCGTAAAATTTTATTAAATTGTGTTTTTTTTGTCATTATACATTCGGTTTTGCATGTTTCCAGCGATAATGATGATGATGTTTTCTACAAATGATGTTCACAAAAATCCACGTTTTAGTGTTTTCTGTGGTTAAACGCATTTCTGTGTGCTTTTAGAGGATAAATGCAGTTTTTAGCTACTTTAGTGATTGAAAACCAGAGTTTTACATGCCAGAGCGAGAGAATCAAGTCTCCACACACTAGCACCGTCATCTTGCTGCTGAAGTTAGGTTGAGGCCTGTATAAGTCATTGTGATGCTGAGATGAGACTGAGGGCTGGCCTGCCTGGAAGAAAATCTCCACGCCCCAGTAATGTCATTGTACTGCTGAGCTGAGGCGGAGGGCAAGCCTGCCTGGAGGAAAGTCTCCACGCCCCTACACTGTAAACGTACTGCTGAGCTGAGGCTGAGGGCTGGCCTGCCTGTAGGCTAGTCTCAATGTCCCCGCATTGACAACGTAATTCTGAGCTGAGGCTGGGGGCTGGCCTGCCTGGAAAAAAGTCTCCACGCCCCAGCACTGTCATCGTGCTGCCTAGATGAGGTTGAGTGCCGGTCTACCTGGAGTCCTGACTCCCCACCCCAGTACTGTAATTGTAGTGTTGATGTGAGGCTAAGGGCTGGCCTACCTGGAGGCCAGTCTCAACGCCCCAACACCACAATTGTGCGGCTAAGCTGTGGATGAGCGATGGCCATCCTGGATGAATGTCTCCACGCCCCAGCAATGTCATCATGCTCTCTCATAGTGCTGCTGAGCTGAGGCTGAGGGCTTGCCGTCCTGGAGGCCAGAGTCCACGCCCCAACACTGTCATCGTGCTGTTGAGCTGAGTCTGAGGGCCAGCCTGCCTGGAGGCCAGTCTCACTGCCACTGCACTGGAAATGTGCTGCTGAGCTGAGGCTGTGGGTTGGCCTGCCTGTAGGAAAATCTCCACACCCCAGCAATGTCATAATACTGCTGACCTGAGTAGGGGGATGGCAGTCAAGGAATAAAAACTCCATGCCCCAACACTATCATCGTGCTTTTGAGCTGATGCTGAGGGCCTGTCTGCATGTTTGAAAGTCTCCACGCCACAGCACTGTCATCTTGCTGCTGAGTCTGAGGCTGAAGGCCGGCCTGCCTGGAGGCCAGTCTCACCACCCCAGCACTGTCATAGTGCTACTGAGCTGAGGCTGAGGGCTGGCCTGACTAGAGGCCAGTCTCACTGCCCCGCATTGTAAATGTGATGCTCAGCTGAGGCTGAGGGTTGTCCTGACTGGAGGCCAGTCTCCACGCCCCTGCAATGTCATCATGATGCTTTGCTGAGGATGAGGGCTGGCCTGCCTGGAGGCCAGTCTCACCACCCTGCAATGTAAATGTGATACTCAGCTGAGGCTAATAGCTGGCCTGACTGGAGGCCAGTCTCCACGCCCCAGCACTGTCATCATGATGCTTTGCTGAGGATGAGGTCATCCCTGCCTGGAGGACAGTCCCCACGCCCTAGCACTGTCATCATGATGCTGAGCTGAGGATGAGCATAATGTATCAAATTCTCCCCACCCGAGTACTGTCTCCGTGCTGCTGAGCTGAAGCTGAGGGCTGGCATGACTGGATGGAGGCCAGTCTCACCGCCCCGCATTGTAAATGGGATACTCAGCTGAGGCTGAGGCCTGGCCTGACTGGAGGCCAGTCTCCACGCCCCAGCACTGTCATCATGATGCTGAGCTGAGGATGAGCAATGGCCATAATGGGTCATATTCTCCCCACCCGAGCACTTTCTCCATGCTGCTGAGCTGAAGCTTAGGCCTGGCCTGCCTGGAAGAAAATCTCCATATCCCAGCCATTTCATCATGTTTCTGAGCTGAGGCTGAGGGCTTGCCTGCCTGGAGGCCAGTCTCACCGCCCCGCATTGTAAATGTGATACTCAGCTGAGGCCGAGGGCTGACCTGACTGGAGGCCAGTCTCCACGCCCCAGCACTGTCATCATGATGCTGAGCTGAGGATGAGCAATGGTCATAATGGATCATATTCTCCCCACCCGAGCACTGTCTCCGTACTGCTGAGCTGAAGCTGAGGCCTGGCCTGCCTGGAAGAAAATCTCCATATGCCAGCCATTTCATCATGTTTCTGAGCTGAGGCTTAGGGCTGGCCTGCCTGGATGAAAGTCTCCGCGCCCCAGCACTGTCATCATGCTGCTGAGCTGAGGCTGATGGCAGGCCTACCTGGAAGCCTGTCTCCAAGCCCAAGCACTGTCGTAGTGCTGCTGAGGGAGGCTGAAGGATGGTTTCCCTGGAGGCAAGTCTCACCGCCCCCGCACTGTAAACTTGCTGCTGAGCTAAGACTGGCCTGACTGGAGGCCAGTCTCCATGCCCCAGCACTGTCATCATGATGTTGTGCTGAGGATGGGCAATGGCCATAATGGATCAAATTCTCCCCACCCGAGCACTGTCTCCGTGCTGCTGAGCTGAGTTTGAGGACTGGCCTGCCTGGAAGAAAGTCTCCATATCCCAGCCATTTCATCATGTTTCTGAGCTGAGGCTGAGGGCTGGCCTGCATGGAGGCCAGTCTCACTGCCCCGCATTGTAAATGTGATGCACAGCTAAGGCTGAGGCCTGGCCTGCCTGGAAGAAAATCTCCATGTCCCAGCCATTTCATCATGTTTCTGAGCTGACGCTTAGGGCTGGCCTGCCTGGATGAAAGTCTCCGCGCCTCAGCACTGTCATCATGCTGCTGAGCTGAAGCTGAGGGCCAGACTTCCTGGAGGCCATTCTCACCGCCCCGCATTGTAAATGTGATGCTCAGCTGAAGCTGAAGGCTGGCCTGACTGGAGGCAAGTTTCCACATCCCAGCACTGTCATCATGATGCTTTGCTGAGGATCAGGGCTGGCCTGCCTGGAGGCCAGTCTCCACGCCCCAGCACTCTCATCATGCTGCTGAGCTGAAGCTGAGGGCCAGACTTCCTGGAGGCCATTCTCACTGCCCCGCATTGTAAATGTGATGCTCAGCTGAGGCTTTGGCCTGGCCTGCCTTGAAGAAAATCTCCATATCCCAGCCATTTCATCATTTTTCTGAGCTGAGGCTTAGGGCTGGCCTGCCTGGATGAAAGTCTCCGCGCCCCAGCACTGTCATCATGCTGCTGAGCTGAGGCCGATGGCAGGCCTACCTGGAAGCCTGTCTCCAAGCCCCAGCACTGTCGTATTGCTGCTGAGCGAGGCTGAAGGATGGTTTTCCTGGAGGCAAGTCTCACCGCCCCCGCACTGTAAACGTGCTGCTGAGCTAAGGCTGGCCTGACTGGAGGCCAGTCTCCACGCCCCAGGACTGTCATCATGATGCTGTGCTGAGGATGAACAATGGCCATAATGGATCAAATTCTCCCTACCCGAGCACTGTCTCCGTGCTGCTGAGCTGAAGCTGAGGGCCAGACTTCCTGGAGGCCATTCTCACCGCCCCGCATTGTAAATTTGATACTCAGCTGAGGCTGAGGGCTGGCCTGACTGGAGGCCAGTCTCCACGCCCCAGCACTGTCATCATGATAGTTTGCTGAGGATGAGGGCTGGCTTGACTGGAGGCCAGTCTCCACGCCCCAGCACTCTCATCATGATGCTTTGCTGAGGATCAGCAATGACCATAATGGATGAAATTTTCCCCACCCGAGCACTGTCTCCGTGCTGCTGAGCTGAGGCTGAGGGCTGGCCTGACTGAAGGCTCGTCTCACTGCCCCGTATTGTAAATGTGATGCTCACCTGAGGCTGAGGCCTGGCCTGACTGGAGGCCAGTCTCCACGCCCCAGGACTGTCATCATGAAGCTGTGCTGAGGATGAGCAATGGCCATAATGGATCAAATTCTCCCCACCCGAGCACTGTCTCCGTGCTGCTGAACTGAGGCTGAGGCCTGGCCTGCCCTGAAGAAAATCTCCATATCCCAGCCATTTCATCATGTTTCTGAGCTGAAGCTGAGGGCTGGCCTGCCTGGAGGCCAGTCTCACCGCCCTGCAATGTAAACGTGATGCTCAGCTGAGGCTTATAGCTGGCCTGACTGGAGGCCAGTCTCCACGCCCCAGCACTGTCATCATGATGCTGAGCTGAAGATGAGCATAATATATCAAATACTCCCCACCCGAGTACTGTCTCCGTGCTGCTGAGCTGAAGCTGAGGGCTGGCCTGACTGGATGGAGGCCAGTCTCCACGCCCCAGCACTGTCATCATGATGCTGTGCTGAGGATGAGCAATGGCAATAATGGATCAAATTCTCCCCACCCAAGCACTGTCTCCGTGCTGCTGAACTGAGGCTGAGGCCTGGCCTGCCCTGAAGAAAATCTCCATATCCCAGCCATTTCATCATGTTTCTGAGCTGAAGCTGAGGGCTGGCCTGCCTGGAGGCCAGTCTCACTGCCCCGCATCGTAAATGTGATGCTCAGCTGAGGCTGAGGTTTGGCCTGACTGGATTGAGGCCAGTCTCCACGCCCCAGCACTATGATCATGATGCTGTGCTGAGGATGAGCAATGGCCATAATGGATCAAATTCTCCCCACCCGAGCACTGTCTCCGTGCTGCTGAGCTGAGGCTGAGGCCTGGCCTGCCTGGAAGAAAATCTCCATTTTCTAGCCATTTCATCATGTTTCTGAGCTGAGGCTTAGGGCTGGCCTGCCTGGATGAAAGTCTCCAAGCCCCAGCACTGTCATCATGCTGCTGAGCTGAGGCCGATGGCAGGCCTACCTGGAAGCCAGTCTCCAAGCCCCAGCACTGTCGTAGTGCTGCTGAGCTAGGCTCAAGGATGGTTTCCCTGGAGGCATGTGTCACCGCCCCCGCACTGTAAACGTGCTGCTGAGCTAAGACTAGCTTGACTGGAGGCAAGTCTCCACGCCCCAGCACTGTCATCATGATGCTGTGCTGAGGATGAGCAATGGCCAAAATGGATCAAATTTTCTCTCCACCCGAGCACTGTCTCTGTGCTGCTGAGATGAAGCTTAGGGCTGGCCTGCCTTTAGTCCAGTCTCACCGCCCTGCATTGTAAATGTGATACTCAGCTGAGGCCGAGGGCTGACCTGACTGGAGGCCAGTCTCCACGCCCCAGCACTGTCATCATGATGCTCTGCTGAGGATGAGGGCTGGCCTGCCTGGAGGCAAGTCTCACTGCCCCGCATCGTAAATGTGATGATCAGCTGAGGCTGAGAATTGGCCTGACTGGATTGAGGCCAGTCTCCACGCCCCAGCACTATCATCATGATGCTGTGCTGAGGATGAGCAATGGCCATAATGGATCAAATTCTCCCCATCCGAGCACTGTCTCCGTGCTGCTGAGGTGAGGCTGAGGCCTGGGCTGCCTGGAAGAAAATCTCCATATCCTAGCCATTTCATCATGTTTCTGAGCTGAGGCTGAGGGCTGACCTGCATGGAGGCCAGTCTCACTGCCCCGCATTGTAAATGTGATGCTCAGCTGAGGCTGAGGCCTGGCCTGCCTGGAAGAAAATCTCCATATCCCAGCCATTTCATCATTTTTCTGAGCTGAGGCTTAGGGCTGGCCTGCCTGGATGAAAGTCTCCGCGCCCCAGCACTGTCATCTTGCTGCTGAGCTGAGGCCGATGGCAGGCCTACCTGGAAGCCTGTCTCCACGCCCCAGTACTGTCGTATTGCTGCTGAGCGAGGCTGAAGGATGGTTTTCCTGGAGGCAAGTCTCACCGCCCCCGCACTGTAAATGTGCTGCTGAGCTAAGGCTGGCCTGACTGGAGGCCAGTCTCCACGCCCCAGCACTGTCATCATGATGCTGTGCTGAGGATGAGTAATGGCCATAATGGATCAAATTCTCCCTACCCGAGCACTGTCTCCGTGCTGCTGAGCTGAAGCTGAGGGCCAGACTTCCTGGAGGCCATTCTCACTGCCCCGCATTGTAAATGTGATACTCAGCTGAGGCTGAGGGCTGGCCTGACTGGAGGCCAGTCTCCACGCCCCAGCACTGTCATCATGATGCTCTGCTGAGGATGAGGGCTGGCCTGCCTGGAGGCCAGTCTCCACGCCCCAGCACTCTCATCATGATGCTGAGCTGAGGATGAGCAATGGCCATAATGGATCAAATTCTCCACACCCGAGCACTGTCTCCGTGCTGCTGAGCTGAAGCTGAGGGCTGGCCTGCCTGGTGGCGAGTCTCACCGCCCCGCATTGTAAATGTGATACTCAGCTGAGGCCTAGGGCTGGCCTGACTGGAGGCCAGTCTCCATGCCCCAGCACTGTCATCATGATGCTCTGCTGAGGATGTGTGCTGGCCTGACTGGAGGCCAGTCTCCACGCCCCAGCACTGTCATCATGATGCTTTGCTGAGGATGAGGGCTGGCTTGACTGGAGGCCAGTCTCCACGCCCCAGCACTCTCATCATGATGCTTTGCTGAGGATCAGGAATGACCATAATGGATCAAATTCTCCCCACCCGAGCATTGTCTCCGTGCTGCTGAGCTGAGGCTGAGGGCTGGCCTGCCTGGAGCCCAGTCTCACCGCCCCACATTGTAAATGTGATTCTCGGCTGAGGCTGAGGCCTGGCCTGCCTGGAAGAAAATCTCCATATCCCAGCCATTTCATCATTTTTCTGAGCTGAGGCTTAGGGCTGGCCTGCCTGGATGAAAGTCTCCGCGCCCCAGCACTGTCATCATGCTGCTGAGTTGAGGCCGATGGCAGGCCTACCTGGAAGCCTGTCTCCAAGCCCCAGCACTGTCGTACTGCTGCTGAGCGAGGCTGAAGGATGGTTTTCCTGGAGGCAAGTCTCACCACCCCCGCACTGTAAACGTGCTGCTGAGCTAAGGCTGGCCTGACTGGAGGCCAGTCTCCACGCCCCAGCACTGTCATCATCATGCTGTGCTGAGGATGAGCAATGGCCATAATGGATCAAATTCTCCCTACCGAAGCACTGTCTCCGTGCTGCTGAGCTGAGGCTGAGGGCCAGACTTCCTGGAGGCCATTCTCACCGCCCCGCATTGTAAATGTGATACTCAGCTGAGGCCTAGGGCTGGCCTGACTGGAGGCCAGTCTCCATGCCCCAGCACTGTCCTCATGATGCTCTGCTGAGGATGAGTGCTGGCCTGACTGGAGGCCAGTCTCCACGCCCCAGCACTGTCATCATCATGCTGTGCTGAGGATGAGCAATGGCCATAATGGATCAAATTCTCCCTACCGAAGCACTGTCTCCGTGCTGCTGAGCTGAGGCTGAGGGCTGGCCTGACTGGAGGCCAGTCTCCACGCCCCAGGACTGTCATCATGAAGCTGTGCTGAGGATGAGCAATGGCCATAATGGATCAAATTCTCCCTACCCGAGCACTGTCTCCGTGCTGCTGAGCTGAAGCTGAGGGCCAGACTTCCTGGAGGCCATTCTCACCGCCCCACATTGTAAATGTGATACTCAGCTGAAGCTGAGGGCTGGCGTGACTGGAGGCCAGTCTCCGAACCCAAGCACTGTCAGCATGATGCTTTGCTGAGGTTGAGGGCTGGCCTGCCTGAAGGCCAGTCTATGCCCTGCATTGTAAATGTGATGCTCAGCTGAGGCTCAGGCCTGGCCTGACTGGTGGCCCGTCTCCACGCCCCAGCACTGTCATCATGAAGCTGTGCTGAGGATGAGCAATGGCCATAATGGATCAAATTCTCCCCACCCGAGCACTGTCTCCGTGCTGCTGAACTGAGGCTGAGGCCTGGCCTGCCCTGAAGAAAATCTCCATATCCCATCCATTTCATCATGTTTCTGAGCTGAAGCTGAGGGCTGGCCTGCCTGGAGGCCAGTCTCACCGCCCTGCAATGTAAATGTGATGCTCAGCTGAGGCTTATAGCTGGCCTGACTGGAGGCCAGTCTCCACGCCCCAGCACTGTCATCATGATGCTGAGCTGAGGATGAGCATAATATATCAAATACTCCCCACCCGAGTACTGTCTCCGTGCTGCTGACCTGAAGCTGAGGGCTGGCCTGACTGGATGGAGGCCAGTCTCCACGCCCCAGCACTGTCATCATGATGCTGTGCTGAGGATGAGCAATGGCAATAATGGATCAAATTCTCCCCACCCAAGCACTGTCTCCGTGCTGCTGAACTGAGGCTGAGGCCTGGCCTGCCCTGAAGAAAATCTCCATATCCCAGCCATTTCATCATGTTTCTGAGCTGAAGCTGAGGGCTGGCCTGCCTTTAGTCCAGTCTCACCGCCCTGCATTGTAAATGTGATACTCAGCTGAGGCCGAGGGCTGACCTGACTGGAGGCCAGTCTCCACGCCCCAGCACTGTCATCATGATGCTCTGCTGAGCATGAGGGCTGGCCTGCCTGGAGGCAAGTCTCACTGCCCCGCATCGTAAATGTGATGATCAGCTGAGGCTGAGGTTTGGCCTGACTGGATTGAGGCCAGTCTCCACGCCCCAGCACTATCATCATGATGCTGTGCTGAGGATGAGTAATGGCCATAATGGATCAAATTCTCCCCACCCGAGCACTGTCTCCGTGCTGCTGAGGTGAGGCTGAGGCCTGGGCTGCCTGGAAGAAAATCTCCATATCCTAGCCATTTCATCATGTTTCTGAGCTGAGGCTGAGGGCTGACCTGCATGGAGGCCAGTCTCACTGCCCCGCATTGTATATGTGATGCTCAGCTGAGGCTGAGGCCTGGCCTGCCTGGAAGAAAATCTCCATATCCCAGCCATTTCATCATTTTTCTGAGCTGAGGCTTAGGGCTGGCCTGCCTGGATGAAAGTCTCCGCGCCCCAGCACTGTCATCTTGCTGCTGAGCTGAGGCCGATGGCAGGCCTACCTGGAAGCCTGTCTCCACGCCCCAGTACTGTCGTATTGCTGCTGAGCGAGGCTGAAGGATGGTTTTCCTGGAGGCAAGTCTCACCGCCCCCGCACTGTAAATGTGCTGCTGAACTAAGGCTGGCCTGACTGGAGGCCAGTCTCCACGCCCCAGCACTGTCATCATGATGCTGTGCTGAGGATGAGTAATGGCCATAATGGATCAAATTCTCCCTACCCGAGCACTGTCTCCGTGCTGCTGAGCTGAAGCTGAGGGCCAGACTTCCTGGAGGCCATTCTCACTGCCCCGCATTGTAAATGTGATACTCAGCTGAGGCTGAGGGCTGGCCTGACTGGAGGCCAGTCTCCACGCCCCAGCACTGTCATCATGATGCTCTGCTGAGGATGAGGGCTGGCCTGCCTGGAGGCCAGTCTCCACGCCCCAGCACTCTCATCATGATGCTGAGCTGAGGATGAGCAATGGCCATAATGGATCAAATTCTCCACACCCGAGCACTGTCTCCGTGCTGCTGAGCTGAAGCTGAGGGCTGGCCTGCCTGGTGGCGAGTCTCACCGCCCCACATTGTAAATGTGATACTCAGCTGAGGCCTAGGGCTGGCCTGACTGGAGGCCAGTCTCCATGCCCCAGCACTGTCATCATGATGCTCTGCTGAGGATGTGTGCTGGCCTGACTGGAGGCCAGTCTCCACGCCCCAGCACTGTCATCATGATGCTTTGCTGAGGTTGAGGGCTGGCCTGCCTGAAGGCCAGTCTATGCCCTGCATTGTAAATGTGATGCTCAGCTGAGGCTCAGGCCTGGCCTGACTGGTGGCCCGTCTCCACGCCCCAGCACTGTCATCATGAAGCTGTGCTGAGGATGAGCAATGGCCATAATGGATCAAATTCTCCCCACCCGAGCACTGTCTCCGTGCTGCTGAACTGAGGCTGAGGCCTGGCCTGCCCTGAAGAAAATCTCCATATCCCAGCCATTTCATCATGTTTCTGAGCTGAAGCTGAGGGCTGGCCTGCCTGGAGGCCAGTCTCACCGCCCTGCAATGTAAATGTGATGCTCAGCTGAGGCTTATAGCTGGCCTGACTGGAGGCCAGTCTCCACGCCCCAGCACTGTCATCATGATGCTGAGCTGAGGATGAGCATAATATATCAAATACTCCCCACCCGAGTACTGTCTCCGTGCTGCTGACCTGAAGCTGAGGGCTGGCCTGACTGGATGGAGGCCAGTCTCCACGCCCCAGCACTGTCATCATGATGCTGTGCTGAAGATGAGCAATGGCAATAATGGATCAAATTCTCCCCACCCAAGCACTGTCTCCGTGCTGCTGAACTGAGGCTGAGGCCTGGCCTGCCCTGAAGAAAATCTCCATATCCCAGCCATTTCATCATGTTTCTGAGCTGAAGCTGAGGGCTGGCCTGACTGGAGGCCAGTCTCACTGCCCCGCATCGTAAATGTGATGCTCAGCTGAGGCTGAGGTTTGGCCTGACTGGATTGAGGCCAGTCTCCACGCCCCAGCACTATCATCATGATGCTGTGCTGAGGATGAGCAATGGCCATAATGGATCAAATTCTCCCCACCCGAGCACTGTCTCTGTGCTGCTGAGATGAAGCTTAGGGCTGGCCTGCCTTTAGTCCAGTCTCACCGCCCTCATTGTAAATTGATACTCAGCTGAGGCCGAGGGCTGACCTGACTGAGGCCAGCTCCACGCCCCAGCACTCATCATATCTGACTGGGAGAGCAGCAAGCAATCTCCCCACCCGAGCCTCTCCCCTAGCTGAAGCTGAGGCCTGGCCTCCTGAAAAAATCTCCATATCCACCATTCACTTTCTACTCTGGGCGGCCTCCTGATGAAAGTCTCCGCGCCCCAGCACTTCATCATCTCTACACTGATGGCAGGCCACCTGGAAGCCTGTCTCCAAGCCCAAGCACTGCGAGTGCTGCTGAGGGAGGCTGAAGGATGGTCCCTGGAGGCAAGTCTCACCGCCCCCGCACTGTAAACTTCTCTGAGCTAAGCTGCCTGCTGGAGGCCAGTCTCCATCCCCAGCACTCATCATGTGTTCGAGGAGGGCAATGGCCATAATGGATCAAATTCTCCCCACCCGAGCACTTCTCCGTGCTGCTACTGAGTTTGAGGACTGGCCTGCCTGGAAGAAAGTCTCCATATCCCAGCCATTTCATCATGTTTCTGAGCTGGCTGAGGGCTGGCCTGCATGGAGGCCAGTCTCACTGCCCCGCATTGTAAATTGATGCACAGCTAAGGCTGAGCCTGGCCTCCTGGAAGAAAATCTCCATGTCCCAGCCATTTCATCATTTTCTACTACGCTAGGGCTGGCCTCCTGATGAAAGTCTCCCCCTCAGCACTTCATCATCTCTACTAACGGCCAGACTTCCTGAGGCCATTCTCACCGCCCCCATTGTAAATTATCTCAGCTAACGGCGGCCTGACTAGCAAGTTTCCACATCCCAGCACTCATCATGACTTTCTGGACGGGCTCCTCCTGAGGCCAGTCTCCACGCCCCAGCCTCTCATCATCTCTAGCTGAAGCTGAGCCAGACTTCCTGGAGGCCATTCTCACTGCCCCGCATTGAAATTATCTCACTAGGCTTAGGCCTGGCCTCCTTGAAGAAAACTCCATATCCCAGCCATTTCATCATTTTTCTGAGCTGGGCTAGGGCTGCCTCCTGGAGAAATCTCCGCGCCCCACCTTCATCATCTCTGACTGAGGCCGAGGCAGGCCTACCTGGAAGCCTTCTCCAAGCCCCAGCACTTCGTATTCTGCTGAGCGAGGCAAGGATGGTTTTCCTGGAGGCAAGTCTCACCGCCCCCCACTGTAAACTCCGAGCAGGCGGCCGACTGGAGGCCAGTCTCCACGCCCCAGGACTCATCATGATGCTTGCGAGGATGAACAAGGCCAAAGACAAATTCCCCTACCCACACCTCCGTGCTCAGCAACTGCCAACTTCCTGGCCATTCTCACCGCCCCCATTTAAATTTATACTCACTAGCTAGGGCTGCCTACTGGAGGCCAGTCTCCACGCCCCAGCACTTCATCATTAGTTTCTAGAGAGGGCTGCTTGACTAGCCAGTCTCCACGCCCCAGCACTCTCATCATATGCTTTCTGGACAGCAAACCATAATGGAGAAATTTTCCCCACCCAGCACTGTCTCCGTGCTGCTGAGCTGGGCTGGGCTGCCTACTAAGGCCGTCTCACTCCCCTATTTAAATGTGGCTCACCTGAGGCTGGGCCTGCCTACTGGCCAGTCTCCACGCCCCAGACTTCATCATAAGCTGGCTGAGGAGAGCAAGCCAAATGACAAATTCTCCCCACCCGAGCACTTCTCCTGCTCTACTGGCTGCCTGCCTCCCTAAGAAATCTCCATATCCCAGCCATTTCATCATTTTCTAGCTAAGCTAGGGCTGCCTCCTGGCCAGTCTCACCGCCCTCAATTAAACGTGATGCTCAGCTGGCTTATAGCTGCCTACTGAGGCCAGTCTCCACGCCCCACACTTCATCATATGCTAGCTAAGAAGCAAATATATCAAATACTCCCCACCCGAGTACTGTCTCCGTGCTCTAGCTAAGCTAGGGCTGCCTACTGAGGGCCAGTCTCCACGCCCCACACTTCATCATATCTTCTAGGAAGCAATGGCAAAATGATCAAATTCTCCCCACCCAAGCACTGTCTCCGTCTCTAACTGAGGCTAGGCCTTCCTCCCTAAGAAAATCTCCATATCCCAGCCATTTCATCATTTTCTAGCTAAGCTGGCTGCCTGCCTGGCCAGTCTCACTCCCCCATCGTAAATTGATGCTCAGCTGCTGGTTTGCCTACTGGATTGAGGCCAGTCTCCACGCCCCACACTATCATCATATGCTTGCTAGGAGAGCAAGCCATAATGGATCAAATTCTCCCCACCCACACTTCTCCGTGCTCTAGCTGAGGCTGCCTGCCTCCTGAAGAAAATCTCCATTTTCTAGCCATTTCATCATTTTCTAGCTGGCTAGGGCTGCCTCCTGAAAAGTCTCCAAGCCCCAGCACTTCATCATCTCTAGCTGCCGGCAGCCTACCTGAAGCCAGTCTCCAAGCCCCACACTTCGTAGTGCTCTAGCTAGCTCAAGGAGTTCCCTGCTGTGTCACCGCCCCCCACTTAAACGTGCTCTAGCTAAGACACATGACTGGAGCAAGTCTCCACGCCCCACACTTCATCATATGCTTGCTAGGAGAGCAAGCCAAAATGACAAATTTTCTCCACCCGAGCACTTCTCTTGCTCTGAGATGAAGCTTAGGGCTGGCCTCCTTTAGTCCAGTCTCACCGCCCTCATTTAAATTGATACTCAGCTGAGGCCGAGGGCTACCTACTGAGCCATCTCCACGCCCCACACTTCATCATATGCTCTCTGAGGAGGGGCTGCCTCCTAGGCAAGCCACTCCCCCACGAAATTAGACAGCTGCTAGAATTGCCTACTGATTGAGGCCAGCTCCACGCCCCACACTATCATCATATGCTTCTAGGAGAGCAAGGCCAAATGGATCAAATTCTCCCCATCCGGCACTGTCTCCGTCTCTAGTTGAGGCTGAGGCCTGGCTGCCTAAGAAAATCTCCATATCCTAGCCATTTCATCATTTTCTAGCTGGGCTAGGGCTACCTGCATGAGGCCAGTCTCACTCCCCCATTTAAATTGTGCTCAGCTAGGCTGAGGCCTGCCTCCTAAAAAATCTCCATATCCCAGCCATTTCATCATTTTTCTAGCTGGCTTAGGCTGCCTGCCTATGAAGTCTCCGCGCCCCAGCACTTCATCTTCTCTAGCTGAGGCCGATGGCGCCTACCTAAGCCTTCTCCACCCCCAGTACTTCGTATTCTCTAGCGAGGCTAAGGATGGTTTTCCTAGGCAAGTCTCACCGCCCCCCACTTAAATGTGCTCTAGCTAAGGCTGCCTGACTGGAGGCCAGTCTCCACCCCCACACTTCATCATATCTTGCTAGGAGAGAATGCCATAATGACAAATTCTCCCTACCGAAGCACTGTCTCCGTGCTCTGAGCTGAGGCTGAGGGCCAGACTTCCTGGCCATTCTCACCGCCCCCATTTAAATTGATACTCAGCTGGCCTAGGGCTGCCTGACTGGAGGCCAGTCTCCATCCCCACACTTCCTCATATGCTCTCTAGGAGGTGCTGGCCTACTGGAGGCCAGTCTCCACGCCCCACACTTCATCATCATGCTTGCTGAGGATGAGCAAGGCCAAATGACAAATTCTCCCTACCAAGCACTGTCTCCGTGCTCTGAGCTGAGGCTGGGGCTGGCCTACTGAAGGTTCGCTCACTCCCCTATTTAAATTGATGCTCAGCTAGGCTGAGGCCTGGCCTACTGGAGGCCAGTCTCCACGCCCCAGACTGTCATCATGAAGCTTGCTAGGATGAGCAATGGCCTAATGATCAAATTCTCCCTACCCGGCACTGTCTCCTGCTGCTAGCTAGCTGGCCAACTTCCTGCCATTCTCACCCCCCACATTTAAATTGATACTCAGCTAAGCTAGGGCTGGCGTGACTGGAGGCCAGTCTCCGAACCCCACACTTCAGCATATGCTTTGCTGAGGTTGAGGGCTGGCCTGCCTAAGGCCAGTCTATCCCTCATTTAAATGTGATGCTCAGCTGAGGCTCAGGCCTGGCCTGACTGGTGGCCGGTCTCCACGCCCCAGCACTTCATCATAATCTGTGCTGAGGATGAGCAATGGCCATAATGGATCAAATTCTCCCCACCCGAGCACTTCTCCGTGCTGCTAACTGAGGCTGAGGCCTGGCCTCCCTAAGAAAATCTCCATATCCCATCCATTTCATCATGTTTCTAGCTGAAGCTTGGGCTGGCCTGCCTGGAGGCCAGTCTCACCGCCCTCAATTAAATGTGATGCTCAGCTGAGGCTTATAGCTGGCCTACTGGAGGCCAGTCTCCACGCCCCAGCACTTCATCATGATGCTGAGCTAGGATGAGCATAATATATCAAATACTCCCCACCCGAGTACTGTCTCCGTGCTGCTGACCTGAAGCTGAGGGCTGGCCTGACTGGATGGAGGCCAGTCTCCACGCCCCAGCACTGTCATCATGATGCTGTGCTGAGGATGAGCAATGGCAATAATGGATCAAATTCTCCCCACCCAAGCACTGTCTCCGTGCTGCTGAACTGAGGCTGAGGCCTGGCCTGCCCTGAAGAAAATCTCCATATCCCAGCCATTTCATCATGTTTCTGAGCTGAAGCTGAGGGCTGGCCTGACTGGAGGCCAGTCTCACTGCCCCGCATCGTAAATGTGATGCTCAGCTGAGGCTGAGGTTTGGCCTGACTGGATTGAGGCCAGTCTCCACGCCCCAGCACTATCATCATGATGCTGTGCTGAGGATGAGCAATGGCCATAATGGATCAAATTCTCCCCACCCGAGCACTGTCTCTGTGCTGCTGAGATGAAGCTTAGGGCTGGCCTGCCTTTAGTCCAGTCTCACCGCCCTGCATTGTAAATGTGATACTCAGCTGAGGCCGAGGGCTGACCTGACTGGAGGCCAGTCTCCACGCCCCAGCACTGTCATCATGATGCTCTGCTGAGGATGAGGGCTGGCCTGCCTGGAGGCAAGTCTCACTGCCCCGCATCGTAAATGTGATGATCAGCTGAGGCTGAGGTTTGGCCTGACTGGATTGAGGCCAGTCTCCACGCCCCAGCACTATCATCATGATGCTGTGCTGAGGATGAGTAATGGCCATAATGGATCAAATTCTCCCCACCCGAGCACTGTCTCCGTGCTGCTGAGGTGAGGCTGAGGCCTGGGCTGCCTGGAAGAAAATCTCCATATCCTAGCCATTTCATCATGTTTCTGAGCTGAGGCTGAGGGCTGACCTGCATGGAGGCCAGTCTCACTGCCCCGCATTGTATATGTGATGCTCAGCTGAGGCTGAGGCCTGGCCTGCCTGGAAGAAAATCTCCATATCCCAGCCATTTCATCATTTTTCTGAGCTGAGGCTTAGGGCTGGCCTGCCTGGATGAAAGTCTCCGCGCCCCAGCACTGTCATCTTGCTGCTGAGCTGAGGCCGATGGCAGGCCTACCTGGAAGCCTGTCTCCACGCCCCAGTACTGTCGTATTGCTGCTGAGCGAGGCTGAAGGATGGTTTTCCTGGAGGCAAGTCTCACCGCCCCCGCACTGTAAATGTGCTGCTGAGCTAAGGCTGGCCTGACTGGAGGCCAGTCTCCACGCCCCAGCACTGTCATCATGATGCTGTGCTGAGGATGAGTAATGGCCATAATGGATCAAATTCTCCCTACCCGAGCACTGTCTCCGTGCTGCTGAGCTGAAGCTGAGGGCCAGACTTCCTGGAGGCCATTCTCACCGCCCCGCATTGTAAATGTGATACTAAGCTGAGGCCTAGGGCTGGCCTGACTGGAGGCAAGTTTCCACATCCCAGCACTCTCATCATGATGCTTTGCTGAGGATCAGGGCTGGCCTGACTGGAGGCCAGTCTCCACGCCCCAGCACTGTCATCATGATGCTCTGCTGAGGATGAGGGCTGGCCTGCCTGGAGGCCAGTCTCCACGCCCCAGCACTCTCATCATGATGCTGAGCTGAGGATGAGCAATGGCCATAATGGATCAAATTCTCCACACCCGAGCATTGTCTCCGTGCTGCTGAGCTGAGGCTGAGGGCTGGCCTGCCTGGAGCCCAGTCTCACCGCCCCACATTGTAAATGTGATTCTCGGCTGAGGCTGAGGCCTGGCCTGCCTGGAAGAAAATCTCCATATCCCAGCCATTTCATCATTTTTCTGAGCTGAGGCTTAGGGCTGGCCTGCCTGGATGAAAGTCTCCGCGCCCCAGCACTGTCATCATGCTGCTGAGTTGAGGCCGATGGAAGGCCTACCTGGAAGCCTGTCTCCAAGCCCCAGCACTGTCGTACTGCTGCTGAGCGAGGCTGAAGGATGGTTTTCCTGGAGGAAAGTCTCACCACCCCCGCACTGTAAACGTGCTGCTGAGCTAAGGCTGGCCTGACTGGAGGTCAGTCTCCACGCCCCAGCACTGTCATCATCATGCTGTGCTGAGGATGAGCAATGGCCATAATGGATCAAATTCTCCCTACCGAAGCACTGTCTCCGTGCTGCTGAGCTGAGGCTGAGGGCTGGCCTGACTGAAGGTTCGTCTCACTGCCCCGTATTGTAAATGTGATGCTCAGCTGAGGCTGAGGCCTGGCCTGACTGGAGGCCAGTCTCCACGCCCCAGGACTGTCATCATGAAGCTGTGCTGAGGATGAGCAATGGCCATAATGGATCAAATTCTCCCTACCCGAGCACTGTCTCCGTGCTGCTGAGCTGAAGCTGAGGGCCAGACTTCCTGGAGGCCATTCTCACCGCCCCGCATTGTAAATGTGATACTCAGCTGAGGCCTAGGGCTGGCCTGACTGGAGGCCAGTCTCCATGCCCCAGCACTGTCATCATGATGCTCTGCTGAGGATGAGTGCTGGCCTGACTGGAGGCCAGTCTCCACGCCCCAGCACTGTCATCATCATGCTGTGCTGAGGATGAGCAATGGCCATAATGGATCAAATTCTCCCTACCGAAGCACTGTCTCCGTGCTGCTGAGCTGAGGCTGAGGGCTGGCCTGACTGAAGGTTCGTCTCACTGCCCCGTATTGTAAATGTGATGCTCAGCTGAGGCTGAGGCCTGGCCTGACTGGAGGCCAGTCTCCACGCCCCAGGACTGTCATCATGAAGCTGTGCTGAGGATGAGCAATGGCCATAATGGATCAAATTCTCCCTACCCGAGCACTGTCTCCGTGCTGCTGAGCTGAAGCTGAGGGCCAGACTTCCTGGAGGCCATTCTCACCGCCCCGCATTGTAAATGTGATACTCAGCTGAAGCTGAGGGCTGGCGTGACTGGAGGCCAGTCTCCGAACCCCAGCACTGTCAGCATGATGCTTTGCTGAGGTTGAGGGCTGGCCTGCCTGAAGGCCAGTCTATGCCCTGCATTGTAAATGTGATGCTCAGCTGAGGCTCAGGCCTGGCCTGACTGGTGGCCCGTCTCCACGCCCCAGCACTGTCATCATGAAGCTGTGCTGAGGATGAGCAATGGCCATAATGGATCAAATTCTCCCCACCCGAGCACTGTCTCCGTGCTGCTGAACTGAGGCTGAGGCCTGGCCTGCCCTGAAGAAAATCTCCATATCCCAGCCATTTCATCATGTGTCTGAGCTGAAGCTGAGGGCTGGCCTGCCTGGAGGCCAGTCTCACCGCCCTGCAATGTAAATGTGATGCTCAGCTGAGGCTTATAGCTGGCCTGACTGGAGGCCAGTCTCCACGCCCCAGCACTGTCATCATGATGCTGAGGTGAGGATGAGCATAATATATCAAAACTCCCCACCCGAGTACTGTCTCCGTGCTCTACTAAGCTGAGGGCTGCCTACTGATGGAGGCCGCTCCACGCCCCAGCCTGTCATCATATCTGTCTAGAGCAGCAAAATGATCAAATTCTCCCCACCCACCTGTCTCCGTGCTCTAACTAGCTAGGCCTGCCTCCCTAAAAATCTCCATATCCCACCATTTCATCATTTTCTAGCTAGCTAGCTGGCCTACTGAGCCAGTCTCACTCCCCCATCGTAAATGTATGCTCAGCTAGGCTAGTTGCCTACTGATTAGGCCAGTCTCCACGCCCCAGCACTATCATCATATCTGTGCTAGGATGAGCAATGGCCATAATGATCAAATTCTCCCCACCCAGCACTTCTCCGTGCTCTAGCTAGGCTGAGGCCTGGCCTCCTGAAGAAAATCTCCATTTTCTAGCCATTTCATCATGTTTCTGAGCTGAGGCTAGGCTGCCTCATGAGGCCAGTCTCACTCCCCCATTGTAAATGTCATGCTCAGCTAGCTGAGCCTGCCTCCTGAAAAAACTCCATATCCCAGCCATTTCATTATGTTTTGAGCTAGGCTTAGGGCTGGCCTCCTGATGAAAGTCTCCAAGCCCCAGCACTGTCATCATCTGCTAGCTAGCCATGGCAGCCTACCTGAAGCCTGTCTCCACCCCACCTTCACCCCCCCCCCCCCCCCCCCCCCCCCCCCCATCTATCTGTCTAGGTGAGCAATGGCCGAATGATCAAATTTTCTCCACCCAGCCTGTCTCTTCTCTAGATGAAGCTAGGGCTGGCCTCCTTTAGTCCAATCTCACCGCCCTCATTTAAATGTAACTCAGCTCCACTACCTGACTGGAGGCCAGTCTCCACGCCCCAGCACTGTCATCATGATGCTCTGCTGAGGATGAGGGCTGGCCTGCCTGGAGGGAAGTCTCACTGCCCCGCATCGTAAATGTGATGATCAGCTGAGGCTGAGGTTTGGCCTGACTGGATTGAGGCCAGTCTCCACGCCCCAGCACTGTCATCATGATGCTGTGCTGAGGATGAGTAATGGCCATAATGGATCAAATTCTCCCTACCCGAGCACTGTCTCCGTGCTGCTGAGCTGAAGCTGAGGGCCAGACTTCCTGGAGGCCATTCTCACTGCCCCGCATTGTAAATGTGATACTCAGCTGAGGCTGAGGGCTGGCCTGACTGGAGGCCAGTCTCCACGCCCCAGCACTGTCATCATGATGCTCTGCTGAGAATGAGGGCTGGCCTGCCTGGAGGCCAGTCTCCACGCCCCAGCACTCTCATCATGATGCTGAGCTGAGGATGAGCAATGGCCATAATGGATCAAATTCTCCACACCCGAGCACTGTCTCCGTGCTGCTGAGCTGAAGCTGAGGGCTGGCCTGCCTGGTGGCCAGTCTCACCGCCCCGCATTGTAAATGTGATACTCAGCTGAGGCCTAGGGCTGGCCTGACTGGAGGCCAGTCTCCATGCCCCAGCACTGTCATCATGATGCTCTGCTGAGGATGAGTGCTGGCCTGACTGGAGGCCAGTCTCCACGCCCCAGCACTGTCATCATGATGCTTTGCTGAGGATGAGGGCTGGCTTGACTGGAGGCCAGTCTCCACGCCCCAGCACTGTCATCATGATGCTTTGCTAAGGATCAGGAATGACCATAATGGATCAAATTCTCCCCACCCGAGCATTGTCTCCGTGCTGCTGAGCTGAGGCTGAGGGCTGGCCTGCCTGGAGGCCAGTCTCACCGCCCCACATTGTAAATGTGATTCTCAGCTGAGGCTGAGGCCTGGCCTGCATGGAAGAAAATCTCCATATCCCAGCCATTTCATCATTCTGCTGAGCTGAGGCTGATGGCAGGCCTACCTAGAAGCCAGTCTACACACCCCAGCGCTATCATTGTACTGCTGAGCTGAAACTTAGGGCCGTCCTGGCTGGAGATCAGTCTCCATGCCTCATCACTGTCATCAGTGCTGCTGACCTGGGGCTGAGGGCTGGCCTGCCTGGAAGAAAATCTCCATGCCCCAGCAATTTCATCCTGCTACTTAGTTGAGGTTGAGTGCCGGCCTACAGTCCTCCTAATCTACTACTGGGTGTTTCTTGTGCAAAATGCAGTTTTGTTTGGTTTTGTTAGAGAAATAGAGTTTAAGCTTAATTCAGTTGTCAAAGCTACAGTTTTACTTTAATCTGAGCTTAAAATGAAGATTTGATGTTTGGAGACCAAATTTTTAAGTGAAAGCTGAATAAATTATGTTTTATGTCATATTCATCCTTTTTGAGGTTGTCCAAATGCAATAGATGTGTTTTTGTGTATAAAAGCTGTCTTTTTCACAAACACCCACTTTTGAATGTTTCTTGCAAAAAAGTGAATTTCAAGTTGGTTTGGGCAGGGAAAAGGAGTGTAAACTAATTAATGGTCAAACCTGTTCTTCTCAACTATACTTCCTTTAAGGAGAAATGCACTTCTGTGTGCTTTTGGGAAAGAAACACAGTTAAATCTAGTTCAATGAAATCTAGTTCAATGGTGAAAATGAGTTTTACATTGAATGTGCTCAGAAGGAAAATGTGATGCTGAGGCCAGTTTTCACTTGAACTATTATCTACATGTTCCCGATCATTTTTATCCTGTTTTACATGTTTCCATTGATACTGATGTGTTTCTGTGAAAAAAATGACATGTTTTTCACAGAAATCAACTTTTGAGTGTTTCCCATGGAAAAACGCTTTATTGTGTGCTTTTGGACGAGAAATGCAGTTTTAGCTGGTGTAATGCTGAAAACTACGATTTTGCATGACATTGATCACAGAATGAGGATTTCATGCTTGGAGGCGATTTTTAAGGGGAGATGTGCTATGACTATGTTTTCTGACATAACCATCCTGTTTTGCATGTTCTGTTTGATACTGGTATGTTATTGTGGAAAAATGACGTGTTTTTCAAAGAAATCAACTTTTTAGCATTTCTTGTGGACAATCGCTTTCCTGTGTGCTTTCGGACGAGAAATGCTGTTTGAGTTACTTTTAGTGGTGAAGACTAGGGTGTTACATGAAATTGATTATAGAATGAAGATTTCATGCTTGGAGGGCAGTTTTAATGACACATTTCATAAAACCATATTTTCTGGCATATTAATCTTGTTTTTCATGTTTTCAGTGATACTGACGTGTTTTTTACAAATTTTTTTCAAAAATCACTTTTTAGTTTTTCTTGTGTAAAATAGCAATCTTTTGTCAGTAGTGAAAACTAGGGTTTTACATGAAATTGATCATATAATGAAGATTTCATGCTTGGAGGGCAGTTTTAATGACACATTTCATAAAACTATGTTTTCTTGGCATATTAATCCTGTTTTTCATGTTTTCAGTGATACTGACGTGTTTTTGTACAGAAATGACATGTTTTTCAAAGAAATCAACTTTTTAGTGTTTCTTGAGGAAAAAACGCGTTTTTGTGTGCTTTTGGGCAAGAAATGCAATTTTAGCTAGTGTAATGAGGAAAATTGGGGTTTCACATGAAATTAATCACAGAATGGATATTTCATGTTTGAAGGTCAATTTTAATATAAAATTTTATAAAACTTTGTCTGTCATATTAATCCTGTTTTGCATGTTTCAACTTATCGCAATGTGTTTTTCTGAAGAAATGACATGTTTTTGACAGAAATCAACTTTTGAGTGTTTCTTTTCTTGCCTTGCCTGCCTGGAAGAAAGTCTCCATATCCCAGCCATTTCATCATGTTTCTGAGCTGAGGCTGAGGGCTGGCCTGCATGGATGAAAGTCTCCGCGCCCCAGCACTGTCATCATGCTGCTGAGCTGAGGCCGATGGCAGGCCTACCTGGAAGCCTGTGTCCAAGCCCCAGCACTGTCGTAGTGCTGCTGAGCGAGACTGAAGGATGGTTTTCCTGGAGGCAAGTCTCACCACCCCCGCACTGTAAACGTGCTGCTGAGCTAAGGCTGGCCTGCCTGAAGGCCAGTCTCACTGCCCCGTATTGTAAATGTGATGCTCAGCTGAGGCTGAGGCCTGGCCTGACTGGAGGCCACTCTCCACGCCCCAGGACTGTCATCATGAAGCTGTTATGAGGATGAGCAATGGCCATAATGGATCAAATTCTCCCTACCCGAGCACTGTCTCCGTGCTGCTGAGATGAAGCTGAGGGCCAGACTTCCTGGAGGCCATTCTCAATGCCCCGCATTGAGGGCTGGCCTTCCTGGTTGCCAGTCTCCACGCCCCAGCACTGTCATCATGATCCTGAGCTGAGGATGAGCAATGGCCATAATGGATCAAATTTTCCCCACCCGAGCACTGTCTCCATGCTGCTGTACTGAAGCTGAGGGCTGGCCTGCCTGAAGGCCAATCTCACTGCCCCGCATTGTAAATGTGATGCTCAGGTGAGGCTGAGGCCTGGCCCGACTGGAGGCCAGTCTCCACGTACCAGCACTGTCATCATGAAGCTGTGCTGAGGTTGAGCAATGGCCATAATGGATCAAATTCTCCCTACCCGAGTACTGTCTCCGTGCTGCTGAGCTGAAGCTGAGGGCCATACTTCCTGGAGGCCATTCTCACTGCCCCGCATTGTAAATGTGATGCTCAGCTGAGGCTGAGGCCTGGCCTGCCTTGAAGAAAATCTCCATATCCCAGCCATTTCATCATTTTTCTGAGGTGAGGTTTAGGGCTGGCCTGCCTGGATGAAAGTCTCCGCGCCCCAGCACTGTCATCATGCTGCTGAGCTGAGGCCGATGGCAGGCCTACCTGGAAGCCTGTCTCCAAGCCCCAGCACTGTCGTATTGCTGCTGAGCGAGGCTGAGGGATGGTTTTCCTGGAGGCAAGTCTCACCGCCCCCGTACTGTAAACGTGCTGCTGAGCTAAGGCTGGCCTGACTGGAGGCCAGTCTCCACGCCCCAGCACTGTCATCATGATGCTGTGCTGAGGATGAGCAATGGCCATAATGGATCAAATTCTCCCTACCCGAGCACTGTCTCCGTGCTGCTGAGCTGAAGCTGAGGGCCAGACTTCCTGGAGGCCATTCTCACCGCCCCGCATTGTAAATGTGATACTCAGCTGAGGCTGAGGGTTGGCCTGACTGGAGGCCAGTCTCCACGCCCCAGCACTGTCATCATGATGCTCTGCTGAGGATGAGGGCTGGCCTTCCTGGTTGCCAGTCTCCACGCCCCAGCACTGTCATCATGATGCTGTGCTGAGGATGAGTAATGGCCATAATGAATCATATTCTCCCCACCCGAGCACTTTCTCCGTGCTGCTGAGCAGAAGCTGAGGGCTGGCGTGCCTGGAGGCCAGTCTCATTGCCCCGCATTGTCAATTTGATGCTTTGCTGAGGATGAGGGCTGGCCTGACTGGATGGAGGCCAGTCTCCACGCCCTAGCACTCATGATGCTGTGCTGAGGATGAGCAATGGCCATAATGGATCAAATTCTCCCCACCCGAGTACTGTCTCCCTGCTGCTGAGCTGAAGCTGAGGGCTGGCCTGCCTGGAGGACAGTCTCACTGCCCTGCATTGTCAATGTGATGCTTTTTTTAGGATCAGGGCTGGCCTGACTGGATGGTGGCCAGACTCCACGCCCCTGCACTGTCATCATGATGCTGTGCTGAGGATGAGCAATGGCTATAATGGATCAAATTCTCCCCAGCCGAGCACTGTCTCCGTGCTGTTGAACTGAGGCTGAGGCCTGGCCTGCCTGGAAGAAAATCTCCATATCCCAGCCATTTCATCATGTTTCTGAGCTGAGGCTTAAGGGCTGGCCTGCCTGGATGAAAGTCTCCGCGCCCCAGCACTGTCATCATGCTGCTGAGCTGAAGCTGAGGACCAGACTTCCTGGAGGCCATTCTCACCGCCCCGTATTATAAATGTGATGCTCAGCTGAAGCTGAGGGCTGGCCTGACTGGAGGCAAGTTTCCACATCCCAGCACTGTCATCATGATGCTTTGCTGAGGATCAGGGCTGGCCTGCCTGGAGGCCAGTCTCCACGCCCCAGCACTCTCATCATGCTGCTGAGCTGAAGCTGAGGGCCAGACTTCCTGGAGGCCATTCTCACTGCCCCGCATTGTAAATGTGAGACTCAGCTGAAGCTGAGGGCTGGCCTGAGTGGAGGCCAGTCTCCGAGCCCCAGCACTGTTATCATGATGCTTTGCTGAGGATGAGGACTGGCCTGCCTGGAGGCCAGTCTCCACGCCCCAGCACTGTCATCATGATGCTGAGCTGAGGATGAGCATAATGTATCAAATACTCCCCACCCGAGTACTGTCTCCGTGCTGCTGAGCTGAAGCTGAGGGCTGGCCTGACTGGATGGAGGCCAGTCCCACGCCCCAGCACTGTCATCATGATCTTCTGAGGATGAGCAATGGCCTGGCAAATTCTCCCCACCCAAGCACGTCCCGTGCTGCTACTGAGCTGGGCCTGGCCTGCCCTGAAGAAAATCCCCATATCCCAGCCATTTCATCATGTTTCTGAGCTGAAGCTGAGGGCTGGCCTGCCTGGAGGCCAGTCTCACTGCCCCGCATCGTAAATGTGATGCTCAGCTGAGACTGAGGTTTGGCCTGACTGGATTGAGGCCAGTCTCCACGCCCCATTACTGTCATCATGATGAAGAAAGGGGGACATCCCCCCCACAACTTTGCTTGAGGATGAGCAATGGCCATAATGGATCAAATTCTCCCCAACCGAGCACTGTCTCCGTGCTGCTGAGCTGAGGCTTAGGGCTGGCTTACCTGGAGGCCAGTCTCACCGCCCCACATTGTAAATGTGATTCTCTGCTGAAGCTGAGGGCTGGCCTGAGTGGAGGCCAGTCTCCGAGCCCCAGCACTGTCATCATGATGCTTTGCTGATCATATCCCAGCCATTTCATCATTCTGCTGAGCTGTGACTGATGGCAGGCCTACCTAGAAGCCAGTCTACACACCCCAGCGCTATCATTGTACTGCTGAGCAGAAGCTTAGGGCCGTCCTGGCTGGAGATCAGTCTCCATGCCCCATCACTGTCATCAATGCTACTGACCTGGGGCTGACGGCTGGCCTGCCTGGAAGAAAATCTCCATGCCCCAGCAATTTCATCCTGCTACTTAGTTGAGGTTGAGTGCCGGCCTACAGTCCTCCTAATCTACTACTGGGTGTTTCTTGTGCAAAATGCAGTTTTGTTTGGTTTTGTCAGAGAAATAGAGTTTAAGCTTAGTTCAGTTGTCAAAGCTACAGTTTTACTTTAATCCGAGCTTAAAATGAAGATTTGATATTTGGAGACCAAATTTTTAAGTGAAAGCTGAATAAATTATGTTTTATGTCATATTCATCCTTTTTTGAGGTTGTTCCAAATGCAATAGATGTGTTTTTGTGTATAAAAGCTGTCTTTTTCACAAACACCCACTTTTGAATGTTTCTTGCAAAAAAGTGAATTTCAAGTTGGTTTGGGCAGGGAAAAGGAGCGTAAACTAATTAATGGTCAAACCTGTTCTTCTCAACTATACTTCCTTTAAGGAGAAATGCACTTCTGTGTGCTTTTGGGAAAGAAACACAGTTAAATCTAGTTCAATGAAATCTAGTTCAATGGTGAAAATGAGTTTTACATTGAATGTGCTCAGAAGGAAAATGTGATGCTGAGGCCAGTTTTCACTTGAACTATTATCTACATGTTCCCGATCATTTTTATCCTGTTTTACATGTTTCCATTGATACTGATGTGTTTCTGTGAAAAAAATGACATGTTTTTCACAGAAATCAACTTTTGAGTGTTTCCCATGGAAAAACGCTTTATTGTGTGCTTTTGGACGAGAAATGCAGTTTTAGCTGGTGTAATGCTGAAAACTACGATTTTGCATGACATTGATCACAGAATGAGGATTTCATGCTTGGAGGCGATTTTTAAGGGGAGATGTGCTATGACTATGTTTTCTGACATAACCATCCTGTTTTGCATGTTCTGTTTGATACTGGTATGTTATTGTGGAAAAATGGCGTGTTTTTCAAAGAAATCAACTTTTTAGCATTTCTTGTGGACAATCGCTTTCCTGTGTGCTTTCGGACGAGAAATGCTGTTTGAGTTACTTTAGTTGAGAAAACTAGGGTGTTACATGTAATTGATTATAGAATGAAGATATCATGCTTGGAGGGCAGTTTTAATGACACATTTCATAAAACCATATTTTCTGGCATATTAATCTTGTTTTTCATGTTTTCAGTGATACTGACGTGTTTTTGTACAGAAATTTTTTTTTTTTTTTTTTTTTTTTTTTTTTTTTTTTTTTTTTTTTTTTTTTTTTTTTTTTTTTTTGACATGTTTTTCAAAGAAATCAACTTCTGAGTGTTTCTTGAGGAAAAACGCGATTTGTGTGTGCTTTTGGGCAAGAAATGCAATTTTAGCTAGAGTAATGAGGAAAATTGGGGTTTCACATGAAATTAATCACAGAATGGATATTTCATGTTTGAAGGTCAGTTTTAATATAAAATTTTATAAAACTTTGTCTGTCATATTAATCCTGTTTTGCATGTTTCAACTTATCGCGATGTGTTTTTCTGAAGAAATGACATGTTTTTGACAGAAATCAACTTTTGAGTGTTTCTTGTGGAAACAGCTTTTCTGTGTACTTTAGGACGAGAAGTGCAGTTGTAGCTACTTTAGTGGATGAAAACCAAAGTTTTACATGGGATTTCGCCGGCTTGGAGGACACGGACGGCACTGTCGTAAAGCTGCTCAGCTCAGGGTGAGGATCGCCTGCTTTGTAAGCCAGTCTTCACTCACAGCCCTGTCATCGTGCTGCTCAACTCAGTGTGAGGACTCTCCTGCCCGGAGAACAGTCGCCACGCACATCATTTATGTATGTATCTATGTTCTATGTTCAGTATGATTTAACATATCTTTTGGTGGAAAACGCGTTTTTGTGTGCTTTTGGAGGACAATTGTAGATTTAGCTAGTTAGTGATAACAACGACGGTCTTACATGAAACTGAGCACAGAATGAAGATGTCATGCCTGGAAATACGTTGTCGTAAAATTTTATTAAATTGTGTTTTTTTGTCATTATACATTCGGTTTTGCATGTTTCCAGCGATAATGATGATGATGTTTTCTACAAATGTTCACAAAAATCCACGTTTTAGTGTTTTCTGTGGTAAAACGCATTTCTGTGTGCTTTTAGAGGATAAATGCAGTTTTTAGCTACTTTAGTGATTGAAAACCAGAGTTTTACATGCCAGAGCGAGAGAATCAAGTCTCCACACACTAGCACCGTCATCTTGCTGCTGAAGTTAGGTTGAGGCCTGTATAAGTCATTGTGATGCTGAGATGAGACTGAGGGCTGGCCTGCCTGGAAGAAAATCTCCACGCCCCAGTAATGCCATTGTACTGCTGAGCTGAGGCGGAGGGCAAGCCTGCCTGGAGGAAAGTCTCCACGCCCCTACACTGTAAACGTGCTGCTGAGCTGAGGCTGAGGGCTGGCCTGCCTGTAGGCTAGTCTCACTGTCCCCGCATTGACAACGTAATTCTGAGCTGAGGCTGGGGGCTGGCCTGCCTGGAAAAAAGTCTCCACGCCCCAGCACTGTCATCGTGCTGCCTAGATGAGGTTGAGTGCCGGTCTACCTGGAGTCCTGACTCCCCACCCCAGTACTGTAATTGTAGTGTTGATGTGAGGCTGAGGGCTGGCCTACCTGGAAGCCAGTCTCAACGCCCCAACACCGCAATTGTGCAGCTAAGCTGTAGATGAGCGATGGCCATCCTGGATGAATGTCTCCACGCCCCAGCAATGTCATCATGCTCTCTCATAGTGCTGCTGAGCTGAGGCTGAGGGCTTGCCGTCCTGGAGGCCAGAGTCCACGCCCCAACAATGTCATCGTGCTGTTGAGCTGAGTCTGAGGGCCAGCCTGCCTGGAGGCCAGTCTCACTGCCACTGCACTGGAAATGTGCTGCTGAGCTGAGGCTGTGGGTTGGCCTGCCTGTAGGAAAATCTCCACACCCCAGCAATGTCATAATACTGCTGACCTGAGTAGGGGGATGGCAGTCAAGGAATAAAAACTCCATGCCCCAGCACTATCATCGTGCTTTTGAGCTGATGCTGAGGGCCTGTCTGCATGTTTGAAAGTCTCCACGCCACAGCACTGTCATCTTGCTGCTGAGTCTGAGGCTGAAGGCCGGCCTGCCTGGAGGCCAGTCTCACCACCCCAGCACTGTCATCGTGCTACTGAGCTGAGGCTGAGGGCTGGCCTGACTAGAGGCCAGTCTCACTGCCCCGCATTGTAAATGTGATGCTCAGCTGAGGCTGAGGGTTGTCCTGACTGGAGGCCAGTCTCCACGCCCCTGCAATGTCGTCATGATGCTTGGCTGAGGATGAGGGCTGGCCTGCCTGGAGGCCAGTCTCACCACCCTGCAATGTAAATGTGATACTCAGCTGAGGCTAATAGCTGGCCTGACTGGAGGCCAGTCTCCACGCCCCAGCACTGTCATCATGATGCTTTGCTGAGGATGAGGTCATCCCTGCCTGGAGGACAGTCCCCACGCCCCAGCACTGTCATCATGATGCTGAGCTGAGGCTGAGGGCGGCCGACGGAGGCAGCCCCCCCCGCAGACGCGGCAGGCCGCCACCCCCGCCAGCCCCCGAGCGAGGAGAGCAACCATAATGGGTCAAATTCTCCCCACCCGAGCACTGTCTCCATGCTGCTGAGCTGAAGCTGAGGGCTGGCCTGCCTGGAGGCCAGTCTCACCGCCCCGCATTGTCAATGGGATACTTAGCTGAGGATGAGGCCTGGCCTGACTGGATGGAGGCCAGTCTCCACGCCCCAGCACTGTCATCATGATGCTGAGCTGAGGATGAGCAATGGCCATAATGGATCATATTCTCCCCACCCGAGCACTGTCTCCGTGCTGCTGAGCTGAGGCTGAGGCCTGGCCTGCCTGGAAGAAAATCTCCATATCCCAGCCATTTCATCATGTTTCTGAGCTGAGGCTGAGGGCTTGCCTGCCTGGAGGCCAGTCTCACCGCCCCGCATTGTAAATGTGATACTCAGCTGAGGCCGAGGGCTGACCTGACTGGAGGCCAGTCTCCACGCCCCAGCACTGTCATCATGATGCTGAGCTGAGGATGAGCAATGGTCATAATGGATCATATTCTCCCCACCCGAGCACTGTCTCCGTACTGCTGAGCTGAAGCTGAGGCCTGGCCTGCCTGGAAGAAAATCTCCATATTCCAGCCATTTCATCATGTTTCTGAGCTGAGGCTTAGGGCTGGCCTGCCTGGATGAAAGTCTCCGAGCCCCAGCACTGTCATCATGCTGCTGAGCTGAGGCCGATGGCAGGCCTACCTGGAAGCCTGTCTCCAAGCCCCAGCACTGTCGTAGTGCTGCTGAGCGAGGCTCAAGGATGGTTTCCCTGGAGGCATGTGTCACCGCCCCCGCACTGTAAACGTGCTGCTGAGCTAAGACTGGCCTGACTGGAGGCCAGTCTCCACGCCCCAGCACTGTCATCATGATGCTGTGCTGAGGATGAGCAATGGCCATAATGGATCAAATTTTCTCCACCCGAGCACTGTCTCTGTGCTGCTGAGATGAAGCTTAGGGCTGGCCTGCCTTTAGTCCAGTCTCACCGTCCTCATTGTAAATGTGATACTCAGCTGGCCGAGGCTGACCTATTGGGGCCATCTCCACGCCCCAGCACTGTCATCATGATCTCTGCTAGGATGAGGGCTGGCCTCCTGAGGCAAGTCTCACTCCCCCATCGAAATGAGACAGCTACTGATGCCTGACTGATTGAGGCCAGTTTCCACGCCCCAGCATATCATCATGATGCTGGCTGAGGAGAGCAAGCCATAATGGATCAAATTCTCCCCACCCGAGCACTGTCTCCGTGCTGCTGAGCTGAGGCTGAGGCCTGGCCTGCCTGGAAGAAAATCTCCACATCCCAGCCATTTCATCATGTTTCTGAGCTGAGGCTGAGGGCTGACCTGCGTGGAGGCCAGTCTCACTGCCCCGCATTGTAAATGTGATGCTCAGCTGAGGCTGAGGCCTGGCCTGCCTGGAAGAAAATCTCCATATCCCAGCCATTTCATCATTTTTCTGAGCTGAGGCTTAGGGCTGGCCTGCCTGGATGAAAGTCTCCGCGCCCCAGCACTGTCATCTTGCTGCTGAGCTGAGGCCGATGGCAGGCCTACCTGGAAGCCTGTCTCCACGCCCCAGACTGTCGTATTCTGCTAGCGGCTGAAGAGTTTTCCTGAGGCAAGTCTCACCGCCCCCCACTTAAACTCTCTAGCTAAGGCTGGCCTACTAGGCCATCTCCACGCCCCAGCACTTCATCATGATGCTTGCTAGGAGAGAATGGCCAAATGGACAAATTCTCCCTACCCGAGCACTTCTCCGTGCTGCTGAGCTGAAGCTGAGGGCCAGACTTCCTGGAGGCCATTCTCACCGCCCCGCATTGTAAATGTGATACTCAGCTGAGGCTGAGGGCTGGCCTGACTGGAGGCCAGTCTCCACGCCCCAGCACTGTCATCATGATGCTCTGCTGAGGATGAGGGCTGGCCTGCCTGGAGGCCAGTCTCCACGCCCCAGCACTCTCATCATGTGCTGAGCTGCGATGAGCAATGGCCATAATGGATCAAATTCTCCACACCCGAGCCTGTCTCCTCTCTAGCTACTGGCTGCCTCCTAGCGAGTCTCACCGCCCCGCATTGAAATTGAACTCACTAGGCCTAGGCTGCCTACTGGGCCAGCTCCATCCCCACACTCACAACCCAGGAATCTGGCCTACTGGAGCCATTCCCACGCCCCACCACAACCGAGAGAGGCTGGCGACTGGAGGCCAGCTCCACGCCCCACACCCCACCGGACGGACAAGGCAATCCCCCACCCGACACTCCGTGCTGCTGAGCTGAGGCTGAGGGCTGGCCTGCCTGGAGCCCAGTCTCACCGCCCCACATTGTAAATGTGATTCTCAGCTGAGGCTTAGGCCTGGCCTGCCTGGAAGAAAATCTCCATATCCCAGCCATTTCATCATTTTTCTGAGCTGAGGCTTAGGGCTGGCCTGCCTGGATGAAAGTCTCCGCGCCCCAGCACTGTCATCATGCTGCTGAGTTGAGGCCGATGGCAGGCCTACCTGGAAGCCTGTCTCCAAGCCCCAGCACTGTCGTACTGCTGCTGAGCGAGGCTGAAGGATGGTTTTACTGGAGGCAAGTCTCACCACCCCCGCACTGTAAACGTGCTTCTGAGCTAAGGCTGGCCTGACTGGAGGCCAGTCTCCACGCCCCAGCACTGTCATCATGATGCTGTGCTGAGGATGAACAATTGCCATAATGGATCAAATTCTCCCTACCCGAGCACTGTCTCCGTGCTGCTGAGCTGAAGCTGAGGGCCAGACTTCCTGGAGGCCAGTCTCACTGCCCCGCATTGTCAATGTGATACTCAGCTGAGGCCGAGGGCTGACATGCCTGGAGGCCAGTCTCACCGCCCCGCATTGTAAATGTGATACTCAGCTGAGGCCGAGGGCTGACCTGACTGGAGGCCAGTCTCCACGCCCCAGCACTGTCATCATGATGCTGAGCTGAGGATGAGCAATGGCCATAATGGATCATATTCTCCCCACCCGAGCACTGTCTCCGTGCTGCTGAGCTGAAGCTGAGGGCTGGCCTGCTTGGAGGCCAGTCTCACCGCCCCGCATTGTAAATGTGATACTCAGCTGAGGCCTAGGGCTGGCCTGACTGGAGGCCAGTCTCCATGCCCCAGCACTTCATCTGAGCTCTCTGAGGATGAGTGCGGCCTGACTGGAGGCCAGCACACGCCCCACACACAGCTCGAGGATGAGGGCTGGCCTGACTGGAGGGCCAGTCTCCACGCCCCAGCACTTCATCATGATGCTGTGCCGAGGATGAGCAATGGCCATAATGGATCAAATTCTCCCCACCCGAGCACTGTCTCCGTACTGCTGAGCTGAGGCTGAGGCCTGGCCTGCCTGGAAGAAAATCTCCATATCCCAGCCATTTCATCATGTTTCTGAACTGAGGCTGAGGGCTGGCCTGACTGGAGGCCAGTCTCCACGCCCCACACTTCTCATGATGGGTTGCTGAGGATGAGGGCTGGCTTGACTGGAGGCCAGTCTCCACGCCCCAGCACTGTCATCATGATGCTTTGCTGAGGACAGCAATGACCATAATGGATCAAATTCTCCCCACCCGAGCACTGTCTCCGTGCTGCTGAGCTGAGGCTGAGGGCTGGCCTACCTGGAGGGAGGCCAGTCTCAACGCCCCAACACCCAATTTGCGGCTAAGCTTGGATGAGCGATGGCCATCCTGATGAATGTCTCCACGCCCCAGCAATTCATCATGCTCTCTCATAGCTCTAGCTGGCTAGGGCTTGCCGTCCTGAGGCCAAGTCCACGCCCCAACACTTCATCGTGCTTTGAGCTGAGTCTGAGGGCCAGCCTCCTGGAGGCCAGTCTCAGTCCACTCACTAAATGTGCTCTAGCTGAAGCTGTGGGTGGCCTCCTGTAGGAAAATCTCCACACCCCAGCAATTCATAAACGCTCCTGCTAGGAGCAGCAAGGATTAAAAAGCTTTTGAGCTGAGCTGGGCGCTCATGTTTGAAAGTCTCCACGCCCCAGCACTTCATCTTCTCTGCTGGCTGGCTGCCTCTTGATGAAGTCTCACGCCCAGCATGTAACCGTCTCCGACCGCTAAGCCGGCCTCCTGGAGGCCAGTCTCACCACCTCAAATGATACTCAGCTGAGGCTAATAGCTGGCCTACTGGAGGCCAGTCTCCACGCCCCAGCACTGTCATCATGATGCTTTGCTGAGGATGAGGTCATCCCTGCCTGGAGGACAGTCCCCACGCCCCAGCACTGTCATCATGATGCTGAGCTGAGGATGAGCATAATGTATCAAATTCTCCCCACCCGAGTACTGTCTCCGTGCTGCTGAGCTGAAGCTGAGGGCTGGCCTGACTGGATGGAGGCCAGTCTCCACACCCCAGCACTGTCATCATGATGCTGAGCAGAACAACCAAAGACAATTCCAACCCGAACACCCCCCTAGCTGAAGCTAGGGCCAGACTTCCTGAGGCCAATCTCACCGCCCCGCATTGTAAATGTGATACTCAGCTGAGGCTGAGGCCTGGCCTGACTGGAGGCCAGTCTCCACGCCCCAGCACTATCATCATGATGCTGTGCTGAGGATGAGCAATGGCCATAATGGATCAAATTCTCCCCACCTGAGCACTGTCTCCGTGCTGCTGAGCTGAGGCTGAGGCCTGGCCTGCCTGGAAGAAAATCTCCATATCCCAGCCATTTCATCATGTTTCTGAGCTGAGGCTTAGGGCTGGCCTGCATGGAGGCCAGTCTCACTCCCCATTGTAAATTGTGCACCTACGCCTGGCCTCCTGGAAGAAAATCTCCATATCCCCCACTATAGCTGGGCTTAGGGCGGCCTGCCTGGATGAAGGTCTCCGCGCCCCACACTCATCATCTCTGAGCTGAGGCCGATGGCAGGCCTACCTGGAAGCCTGTCTCCAAGCCCCAGCACTGTCGTACTGCTGCTGAGCGAGGCTGAAGGATGGTTTTCCTGGAGGCAAGTCTCACGACCCCCGCACTGTAAACGTGCTGCTGAGCTAAGGCTGGCCTGACTGGAGGCCAGTCTCCACGCCCCAGCACTGTCATCATGATGCTGTGCTGAGGATGAGCAATGGCCATAATGGATCAAATTCTCCCTACCCGAGCACTGTCTCCATGCTGCTGAGCTGAAGCTGAGGGCCAGACATCCTGAAGGCCATTCTCACCGCCCTGCATTGTAAATGTGATACTCAGCTGAAGCTGAGGGCTGGCCTGCCTGGAGGCCAGTCTCACTGCCCCGCATCGTAAATGTGATGCTCAGCTGAGGCTGAGGTTTGGCCTGACTGGATTGTGGCCAGTCTCCACGCCCCAGCACTATCATCATGATGCTGTGCTGAGGATGAGCAATGGCCATAATGGATCAAATTCTCCCCACCCGAGCACTGTCTCCGTGCTGCTGAGCTGAGGCTGAGGCCTGGCCTGCCTGGAAGAAAATCTCCATATGCCAGCCATTTCATCATGTTTCTGAGCTGAGGCTTAGGGCTGGCCTGCCTGGATGAAAGTCTCCGCGCCCCAGCACTGTCATCATGCTGCTGAGCTGAGGCTGATGGCAGGCCTACCTGGAAGCCTGTCTCCAAGCCCAAGCACTGTCGTAGTGCTGCTGAGGGAGGCTGAAGGATGGTTTCCCTGGAGGCAAGTCTCACCGCCCCCGCACTGTAAACGTGCTGCTGAGCTAAGATTGGCCTGACTGGAGGCCAGTCTCCACGCCCCAGCACTGTCATCATGATGTTGTGCTGAGGATGAGCAATGGCCATCATGGATCAAATTCTCCCCACCCGAGCACTGTCTCCGTGCTGCTGAGCTGAGGCTGAGGACTGGCCTGCCTGGAAGAAAGTCTCCATATCCCAGCCATTTCATCATATTTCTGAGCTGAGGCTGAGGGCTGGCCTTCCTGGAGGCCAGTCTCACTGTCCCGCATTGTCAATGTTATGCTTTACTGAGGATGAGGGCTGGCCTGACTGGATTGAGGCCAGTCTCACTGCCCCGCATTGTCAATGTGATGCTTTGCTGAGGCTGAGGCCTGGCCTGCCTGGAAGAAAGTCTCCATATCCCAGCCATTGCATCATGTTTCTGAGCTGAGGCTGAGGGCTGGCCTGCATGGAGTCCAGTCTCACTGCCCCGCATTGTCAATTTGATGCTTTGCTGAGGATGAGGGCTGACCTGACTGGATGGAGGCCAGTCTCCACGCCCCAGCACTCATGATGCTGTGCTGAGGATGAGCAATGCCTATAATGGATCAAATTCTCCCCACCCGAGTACTGTCTCCCTGCTGCTGAGCTGAAGCTGAGGGCTGGCCTGCCTGGATGAAAGTCTCCGCACCCCAGCACTGTCATCATGCTGATGAGCTGAAGCTGAGGGCCAGACTTCCTGGAGGCCATTCTCACTGCCCCGCATTGTAAATGTGATGCTCAGCTGAAGCTGAGGGCTGGCCTGACTGGAGGCAAGTTTCCACATCCCAGCACTGTCATCATGATGCTTTGCTGAGGATCAGGGCTGGCCTGCCTGGAGGCCAGTCTCCACGCCCCAGCACTCTCATCATGATGCTGAGCTGAGGATGAGCAATGGCCATAATGGATCAAGTTCTCTATACCCGAACACTATCTCCGTGCTGCTCAGCTGAAGCTGAGGGCCAGACTTCCTGGAGGCCATTCTCACCGCCCCGCATTGTAAATGTGATACTCAGCTGAAGCTGAGGGCTGGCCTAACTGGAGGCCAGTCTCCACGCCCCAGCACTGTCATCATGATGCTGAGCTGAGGATGAGCAATGGCCGTAATGGATCAAGTTCTCTATACCCGAACACTTTCTCCGTGCTGCTGAGCTGAAGCTGAGGGCCAGACTTCCTGAAGGCCATTCTCACCGCCCCGCATTGTAAATGTGATACTCAGCTGAAGCTGAGGGCTGGCCTAACTGGAGGCCAGTCTCCACGCCCCAGCACTGTCATCATGATGCTGAGCTGAGGATGAGCAATGGCGATAATGGATCAAATTCTCCCCACCCGGGCACTATCTCCATGCTGCTGAGCTGAAGCTGAGGGCCAGACTTCCTGGAGGCCATTCTCACTGCCCCGCATTGTAAATGTGATACTCAGCTGAAGCTGAGGGCTGGCCTGACTGAAGGCCAGTCTCCGAGCCCCAGCACTGTCATCATGATGCTTTGCTGAGGATGAGGGCTGGCCTGCCTGGAGGCCAGTCTCATTTCACGCCCCTGCACTGTCATCATGATGCTGAGCTGAGGATGAGCATAATGTATCAAATACTCCCCACCCGAGTACTGTCTCCGTGCTGCTGAGCTGAAGCTGAGGGCTGGCCTGACTGGATGGAGGCCAGTCTCCACGCCCCAGCACTGTCATCATGATGCTGTGCTGAGGATGAGCAATGGCCATAATGGATCAAATTCTCCCCACCCAAGCACTGTCTCCGTGCTGCTGAACTGAGGCTGAGGCCTGGTCTGCCCTGAAGAAAATCTCCATATCCCAGCCATTTCATCATGTTTCTGAGCTGAAGCTGAGGGCTGGCCTGCCTGGAGGCCAGTCTCACTGCCCCGCATCGTAAATGTGATGCTCAGCTGAGGCTGAGGTTTGGCCTGACTGGATTGAGGCCAGTCTCCACGCCCCAGCACTATCATCATGATGCTGTGCTGAGGATGAGCAATGGCCATAATGGATCATATTCTCCCCACCCGGGCACTTTTCCGTGCTGCTGAGCAGAAGCTGAGGGCTGGCCTGCCTGGAGGCCAGTCTCACTGCCCCGCATTGTCAATTTGATACTTTTCTGAGGATGAGGGCTGGCCTGACTGGATGGAGGCCAGTCTCCACGCCCCAGCACTCATGATGCTGTGCTGAGGATGAGCAATGCCTATAATGGATCAAATTCTCCCCACCCGAGTACTGTCTCCCTGCTGCTGAGCTGAAGCTGAGGGCTGGCCTGCCTGGATTAAAGTCTCCGCACCCCAGCACTGTCATCATGCTGATGAGCTGAAGCTGAGGGCCAGACTTCCTGGAGGCCATTCTCACTGCCCCGCATTGTAAATGTGATGCTCAGCTGAAGCTGAGGGCTGGCCTGACTGGAGGCAAGTTTCCACATCCCAGCACTGTCATCATGATGCTTTGCTGAGGATCAGGGCTGGCCTGCCTGGAGGCCAGTCTCCACGCCCCAGCACTCTCATCATGATGCTGAGCTGAGGATGAGCAATGGCCATAATGGATCAAATTCTCCCTACCCGAGCACTGTCTCCGTGCTGCTGAGCTGAAGCTGAGGGCCAGACTTCCTGGAGGCCATTCTCACTGCCCCGCATTGTAAATGTGATGCTCAGCTGAAGCTGAGGGCTGGCCTGACTGGAGGCAAGTTTTCACA
The DNA here is from genome assembly GCA_947000775.1 of Pterois miles. Classification (NCBI taxonomy): domain Eukaryota; kingdom Metazoa; phylum Chordata; class Actinopteri; order Perciformes; family Scorpaenidae; genus Pterois; species Pterois miles. Next base: position 16,966,584 of record CAMQGK010000229.1, on the reverse strand, counting down.
TACCAGCACTGTCATCATGATGCTGAGCTGAGGATGAGCAATGGCCATAATGGATCAAATTCTCCCCACCCGAGTACTGTCTCCGTGCTGCTGAGCTGAAGCTGAGGGCTGTCCTGCCTGGAGGCCAGTCTCACCGCCCCGCATTGTAAATGTAATACTCAGCTGAGGCCTAGGGCTGGCCTGACTGGAGGCAAGTTTCCACATCCCAGCACTGTCATCATGATGCTTTGCTGAGGATCAGGGCTGGCCTGCCTGGAGGCCAGTCTCCACGCCCCAGCACTCTCATCATGATGCTGAGCTGAGGATGAGCAATGGCCATAATGGATCAAATTCTCCCCACCCGAGCACTGTCTCCGTGCTGCTGAGCTGAAGCTGAGGGCTGGCCTGCTTGGAGGCCAGTCTCACCGCCCCGCATTGTAAATGTGATACTCAGCTGAGGCCTAGGGCTGGCCTGACTGGAGGCCAGTCTCCATGCCCCAGCACTGTCATCATGATGCTCTGCTGAGGATGAGTGCTGGCCTGACTGGAGGCCAGTCTACACGCCCCAGCACTATCATGACGCTTTGCTGAGGATGAGGGCTGGCCTGACTGGATGGTGGCCAGTCTCCACGCCCCAGCACTGTCATCATGATGCTGTGCCGAGGATGAGCAATGGCCATAATGGATCAAATTCTCCCCACCCGAGCACTGTCTCCGTGCTGCTGAGCTGAGGCTGAGGCCTGGCCTGCCTGGAAGAAAATCTCCATATCCCAGCCATTTCATCATGTTTCTGAACTGAGGCTGAGGGCTGGCCTGACTGGAGGCCAGTCTCCACGCCCCAGCACTGTCATCATGATGGTTCGCTGAGGATGAGGGCTGGCTTGACTGGAGGCCAGTCTCCACGCCCCAGCACTGTCATCATGATGCTTTGCTGAGGATCAGCAATGACCATAATGGATCAAATTCTCCCCACCCGAGCACTGTCTCCGTGCTGCTGAGCTGAGGCTGAGGGCTGGCCTGCCTGGAGGCCAGTCTCACCGCCCCACATTGTAAATGTGATTCTCAGCTGAGGCTGAGGCCTGGCCTGCATGGAAGAAAATCTCCATATCCCAGCCATTTCATCATTCTGCTGAGCTGAGGCTGATGGCAGGCCTACCTAGAAGTCAGTCTACACACCCCAGCGCTATCATTGTACTGCTGAGCTGAAACTTAGGGCCGTCCTGGCTGGAGATCAGTCTCCATGCCTCATCACTGTCATCAATGCTGCTGACCTGGGGCTGAGGGCTGGCCTGCCTGGAAGAAAATCTCCATGCCCCAGCAATTTCATCCTGCTACTTAGTTGAGGTTGAGTGCCGGCCTACAGTCCTCCTAATCTACTACTGGGTGTTTCTTGTGCAAAATGCAGTTTTGTTTGGTTTTGTTAGAGAAATAGAGTTTAAGCTTAATTCAGTTGTCAAAGCTACAGTTTTACTTTAATCTGAGCTTAAAATGAAGATTTGATGTTTGGAGACCAAATTTTTAAGTGAAAGCTGAATAAATTATGTTTTATGTCATATTCATCCTTTTTGAGGTTGTCCAAATGCAATAGATGTGTTTTTGTGTATAAAAGCTGTCTTTTTCACAAACACCCACTTTTGAATGGTTCTTGCAAAAAAGTGAATTTCAAGTTGGTTTGGGCAGGGAAAAGGAGTGTAAACTAATTAATGGTCAAACCTGTTCTTCTCAACTATACTTCCTTTAAGGAGAAATGCACTTCTGTGTGCTTTTGGGAAAGAAACACAGTTAAATCTAGTTCAATGAAATCTAGTTCAATGGTGAAAATGAGTTTTACATTGAATGTGCTCAGAAGGAAAATGTGATGCTGAGGCCAGTTTTCACTTGAACTATTATCTACATGTTCCCGGTCATTTTTATCCTGTTTTGCATGTTTCCATTGATACTGATGTGTTTCTGTGAAAAAAATGACATGTTTTTCACAGAAATCAACTTTTGAGTGTTTCCCATGGAAAAACGCTTTATTGTGTGCTTTTGGACGAGAAATGCAGTTTTAGCTGGTGTAATGCTGAAAACTACGATTTTGCATGACATTGATCACAGAATGAGGATTTCATGCTTGGAGGCGATTTTTAAGGGGAGATGTGCTATGACTATGTTTTCTGACATATAACCATCCTGTTTTGCATGTTCTGTTTGATACTGGTATGTTATTGTGGAAAAATGACGTGTTTTTCAAAGAAATCAACTTTTTAGCATTTCTTGTGGACAATCGCTTTCCTGTGTGCTTTCGGACGAGAAATGCTGTTTGAGTTACTTTTAGTGGTGAAGACTAGGGTGTTACATGAAATTGATTATAGAATGAAGATTTCATGCTTGGAGGGCAGTTTTAATGACATATTTCATAAAACCATATTTTCTGGCATATTAATCTTGTTTTTCATGTTTTCAGTGATACTGACGTGTTTTTGTACAGAAATGACATGTTTTTCAAAGAAATGAACTTCTGAGTGTTTCTTGAGGAAAAACGCGTTTGTGTGTGCTTTTGGGCAAGAAATGCAATTTTAGCTATTGTAATGAGGAAAACTGCATTTTCACATGAAATTTATCACAGAATGGATATTTCATGTTTGAAGGTCAGTTTTAATATAAAATTTTATAAAACCTTGTCTGTCATATTAGTCATATTTTGCATGTTTCCTTATCTCGATGTGTTTTTGTGAAGAAATGACATGTTTTTCAAAGAAATCAACTTTTTAGCATTTGGACGAGTTACTGTAAGTGAAAACTATGGTTTTGCACGACATTGATCACAGATGAGGATTTCATGCCTCGAGCGAAGTTTTAAGGTGAAATGATCTATAACTATGTTTTCTGACGTAACCCATCCTGTATTGCATGTTTTCATTGATACCGTGTTTTGTACAGAAATGACATGTTTTTCAAAGAAATCAACTTTTGAGTGTTTCTTGTGTAAAATAGTTTTTGCATGTGCTTTTTGACGAGAAATGCTGTTTAAGTTACTTTAGTAGTGAAAACTAGGGTTTTACATGAAATTGATCATATAATGAAAATTTCATGCTTGGAGGGCAGTTTTAATGACACATTTCATAAAACTACGTTTTCTGGCATATTAATCCTGTTTTTCATGTTTTCAGTGATACTGACGTGTTTTTGTACAGAAATGACATGTTTTTCAAAGAAATCAACTTTTGAGTGTTTCTTGAGGAAAAACGCGTTTGTGTGTGCTTTTTGGCAAGAAATGCAAATTTAGCTAGTGTAATGAGGAAAACAGCGGTTTCACATGAAATTAATCACAGAATGGATATTTCATGTTTGAAGGTCAGTTTAATATAACATTTTATAAAAACTTGTCTGTCATATTAATCATATTTTGTATGTTTCCTTATCTCGATGTGTTTTTGTGAAGAAATGACATGTTTTTCAAAGAAATCAACTTTTTAGCATTTGGACTAAAAAGTCCAAACTATGGTTTTGCACGACATTGATCACAGATGAGGATTTCATGCCTCGAGCGAAGTTTTAAGGTGAAATGATCTATAACTATGTTTTCTGACGTAACCCATCCTGTATTGCATGTTTTCATTGATACCGTATTTTTGTACAGAAATGACATGTTTTTCAAAGAAATCAACTTTTGAGTGTTTCTTGTGGAAACAGCTTTTCTGTGTACTTTAGGATGAGAAGTGCAGTTGTAGCTACTTTAGTGGATGAAAACCAAAGTTTTACATGGGATTTCGCCGGCTTGGAGGACACGGACGGCACTGTCGTAAAGCTGCTCAGCTCAGGGTGAGGATCGCCTGCTTTGTAAGCCAGTCTTCTCGCACAGCCCTGTCATCGTGCTGCTCAACTCAGTGTGAGGACTCTCCTGCCCGGAGAACAGTCATTTATGTATGTATCTATGTTCTATGTTCAGTATGATTTAACATATCTTTTGGTGGAAAACGCGTTTTTGTGTGCTTTTGGAGGACAATTGTAGATTTAGCTAGTTAGTGATAACAAAGACGGTCTTACATGAAACTGAGCACAGAATGAAGATGTCATGCCTGGAAATACTTTGTCTTAAAATTTTATTAAATTGTGTTTTTTTTGTCATTATACATTCGGTTTTGCATGTTTCCAGCGATAATGATGATGATGTTTTCTACAAATGATGTTCACAAAAATCCACGTTTTAGTGTTTTCTGTGGTAAAACGCATTTCTGTGTGCTTTTAGAGGATAAATGCAGTTTTTAGCTACTTTAGTGATTGAAAACCAGAGTTTTACATGCCAGAGCGAGAGAATCAAGTCTCCACACACTAGCACCGTCATCTTGCTGCTGAAGTTAGGTTGAGGCCTGTATAAGTCATTGTGATGCTGAGATGAGACTGAGGGCTGGCCTGCCTGGAAGAAAATCTCCACGCCCCAGTAATGTCATTGTACTGCTGAGCTGAGGCGGAGGGCAAGCCTGCCTGGAGGAAAGTCTCCACGCCCCTACACTGTAAACGTGCTGCTGAGCTGAGGCTGAGGGCTGGCCTGCCTGTAGGCTAGTCTCACTGTCCCCGCATTGACAACGTAATTCTGAGCTGAGGCTGGGGGCTGGCCTGCCTGGAAAAAAGTCTCCACGCCCCAGCACTGTCATCGTGCTGCCTAGATGAGGTTGAGTGCCGGTCTACCTGGAGTCCTGACTCCCCACCCCAGTACTGTAATTGTAGTGTTGATGTGAGGCTGAGGGCTGGCCTACCTGGAGGCCAGTCTCAACGCCCCAACACCGCAATTGTGCAGCTAAGCTGTAGATGAGCGATGGCCATCCTGGATGAATGTCTCCACGCCCCAGCAATGTCATCATGCTCTCTCATAGTGCTGCTGAGCTGAGGCTGAGGGCTTGCCGTCCTGGAGGCCAGAGTCCACGCCCCAACACTGTCATCGTGCTGTTGAGCTGAGTCTGAGGGCCAGCCTGCCTGGAGGCCAGTCTCACTGCCACTGCACTGGAAATGTGCTGCTGAGCTGAGGCTGTGGGTTGGCCTGCCTGTAGGAAAATCTCCACACCCCAGCAATGTCATAATACTGCTGACCTGAGTAGGGGGATGGCAGTCAAGGAATAAAAACTCCATGCCCCAGCACTATCATCGTGCTTTTGAGCTGATGCTGAGGGCCTGTCTGCATGTTTGAAAGTCTCCACGCCACAGCACTGTCATCTTGCTGCTGAGTCTGAGGCTGAAGGCCGGCCTGCCTGGAGGCCAGTCTCACTGCCCCGCATTGTAAATGTGATGCTCAGCTGAGGCTGAGGGTTGTCCTGACTGGAGGCCAGTCTCCACGCCCCTGCAATGTCATCATGATGCTTTGCTGAGGATGAGGGCTGGCCTGCCTGGAGGCCAGTCTCACCACCCTGCAATGTAAATGTGATACTCAGCTGAGGCTAATAGCTGGCCTGACTGGAGGCCAGTCTCCACGCCCCAGCACTGTCATCATGATGCTTTGCTGAGGATGAGGTCATCCCTGCCTGGAGGACAGTCCCCACGCCCCAGCACTGTCATCATGATGCTGAGCTGAGGATGAGCATAATGTGTCAAATTCTCCCCACCCGATTACTGTCTCCGTGCTGCTGAGCTGAAGCTGAGGGCTGGCCTGACTGGATGGAGGCCAGTCTCACCGCCCCGCATTGTACATGGGATACTCAGCTGAGGCTGAGGCATGGCCTGACTGGAGGCCAGTCTCCACGCCCCAGCACTGTCATCATGAATCTGAGCTGAGGATGAGCAATGGCCATAATGGGTCATATTCTCCCCACCCGAGCACTTTCTCCATGCTGCTGAGCTGAAGCTGAGGGCTGGTCTGCCTGGAGGCCAGTCTCACTGCCCCGCATTGTCAATGTGATGCTTTGCTGAGGATGAGGGCTGGCCTGACTGGATGGAGGCCAGTCTCCACGCCCCAGGACTGTCATCATGATGCTGTGCTGAGGATGAACAATGGCCATAATGGATCAAATTCTCCCTACCCGAGCACTGTCTCCGTGCTGCTGAGCTGAAGCTGAGGGCCAGACTTCCTGGAGGCCATTCTCACCGCCCCGCATTGTAAATTTATACTCAGCTGAGGCTGAGGGCTGGCCTGACTGGAGGCCAGTCTCCACGCCCCAGCACTGTCATCATGATAGTTTGCTGAGGATGAGGGCTGGCTTGACTGGAGGCCAGTCTCCACGCCCCAGCACTCTCATCATGATGCTTTGCTGAGGATCAGCAATGACCATAATGGATGAAATTCTCCCCACCCGAGCACTGTCTCCGTGCTGCTGAGCTGAGGCTGAGGGCTGGCCTGACTGAAGGCTCGTCTCACTGCCCCGTATTGTAAATGTGATGCTCACCTGAGGCTGAGGCCTGGCCTGACTGGAGGCCAGTCTCCACGCCCCAGGACTGTCATCATGAAGCTGTGCTGAGGATGAGCAATGGCCATAATGGATCAAATTCTCCCTACCCGAGCACTGTCTCCGTGCTGCTGAGCTGAAGCTGAGGGCCAGACTTCCTGGAGGCCATTCTCACCGCCCCGCATTGTAAATGTGATACTCAGCTGAAGCTGAGGGCTGGCGTGACTGGAGGCCAGTCTCCGAATCCCAGCACTGTCAGCATGATGCTTTGCTGAGGTTGAGGTCTGGCCTGCCTGAAGGCCAGTCTATGCCCTGCATTGTAAATGTGATGCTCAGCCTAGGCTCAGGCCTGGCCTGACTGGTGGCCCGTCTCCACGCCCCAGCACTGTCATCATGAAGCTGTGCTGAGGATGAGCAATGGCCATAATGGATCAAATTCTCCCCACCCGAGCACTGTCTCCGTGCTGCTGAACTGAGGCTGAGGCCTGGCCTGCCCTGAAGAAAATCTCCATATCCCAGCCATTTCATCATGTTTCTGAGCTGAAGCTGAGGGCTGGCCTGCCTGGAGGCCAGTCTCACCGCCCTGCAATGTAAATGTGATGCTCAGCTGAGGCTTATAGCTGGCCTGACTGGAGGCCAGTCTCCACGCCCCAGCACTGTCATCATGATGCTGAGCTGAGGATGAGCATAATATATCAAATACTCCCCACCCGAGTACTGTCTCCGTGCTGCTGAGCTGAAGCTGAGGGCTGGCCTTACTGGATGGAGGCCAGTCTCCACGCCCCAGCACTGTCATCATGATGCTGTGCTGAGGATGAGCAATGGCAATAATGGATCAAATTCTCCCCACCCAAGCACTGTCTCCGTGCTGCTGAACTGAGGCTGAGGCCTGGCCTGCCCTGAAGAAAATCTCCATATCCCAGCCATTTCATCATGTTTCTGAGCTGAAGCTGAGGGCTGGCCTGCCTGGAGGCCAGTCTCACTGCCCCGCATCGTAAATGTGATGCTCAGCTGAGGCTGAGGTTTGGCCTGACTGGATTGAGGCCAGTCTCCACGCCCCAGCACTATCATCATGATGCTGTGCTGAGGATGAGCAATGGCCATAATGGATCAAATTCTCCCCACCCGAGCACTGTCTCCGTGCTGCTGAGCTGAGGCTGAGGCCTGGCCTGCCTGGAAGAAAATCTCCATTTTCTAGCCATTTCATCATGTTTCTGAGCTGAGGCTGAGGGCTGGCCTGCCTGGATGAAAGTCTCCAAGCCCGAGCACTGTCATCATGCTGCTGAGCTGAGGCCGATGGTAGGCCTACCTGGAAGCCTGTCTCCAAGCCCCAGCACTGTCGTAGTGCTGCTGAGCTAGGGTCAAGGATGGTTTCCCTGGAGGCATGTGTCACCGCCCCCGCACTGTAAACGTGCTGCTGAGCTAAGACTAGCCTGACTGGAGGCAATTCTCCACGCCCCAGCACTGTCATCATGATGCTGTGCTGAGGATGAGCAATGGCCATAATGGATCAAATTTTCTCCACCCGAGCACTGTCTCTGTGCTGCTGAGATGAAGCTTAGGGCTGGCCTGCCTTTAGTCCAGTCTCACCGCCCTGCATTGTAAATGTGATACTCAGCTGAGGCCGAGGGCTGACCTGACTGGAGGCCAGTCTCCACGCCCCAGCACTGTCATCATGATGCTCTGCTGAGGATGAGGGCTGGCCTGCCTGGAGGCAAGTCTCACTGCCCCGCATCGTAAATGTGATGATCAGCTGAGGCTGAGGTTTGGCCTGACTGGATTGAGGCCAGTCTCCACACCCCAGCACTATCATCATGATGCTGTGCTGAGGATGAGCAATGGCCATAATGGATCAAATTCTCCCCACCCGAGCACTGTCTCCGTGCTGCTGAGGTGAGGCTGAGGCCTGGGCTGCCTGGAAGAAAATCTCCATATCCTAGCCATTTCATCATGTTTCTGAGCTGAGGCTGAGGGCTGACCTGCATGGAGGCCAGTCTCACTGCCCCGCATTGTAAATGTGATGCTCAGCTGAGGCTGAGGCCTGGCCTGCCTGGAAGAAAATCTCCATATCCCAGCCATTTCATCATATTTCTGAGCTGAGGCTTAGGGCTAGCCTGCCTGGATGAAAGTCTCCGCACCCCAGCACTGTCATCTTGCTGCTGAGCTGAGGCCGATGGCAGGCCTACCTGGAAGCCTGTCTCCACGCCCCAGTACTGTCGTATTGCTGCTGAGCGAGGCTGAAGGATGGTTTTCCTGGAGGCAAGTGTCACCGCCCCCGCACTGTAAACGTGCTGCTGAGCTAAGGATGGCCTGACTGGAGGCCAGTCTCCACGCCCCAGCACTGTCATCATGATGCTGTGCTGAGGATGAGTAATGGCCATAATGGATCAAATTCTCCCTACCCGAGCACTGTCTCCGTGCTGCTGAGCTGAAGCTGAGGGCAAGACTTCCTGGAGGCCATTCTCACTGCCCCGCATTGTAAATGTGATACTCAGCTGAGGCTGAGGGCTGGCCTGACTGGAGGCCAGTCTCCACGCCCCAGCACTGTCATCATGATGCTCTGCTGAGGATGAGGGCTGGCCTGCCTGGAGGCCAGTCTCCACGCCCCAGCACTCTCATCATGATGCTGAGCTGACGATGAGCAATGGCCATAATGGATCAAATTCTCCACACCCGAGCACTGTCTCCGTGCTGCTGAGCTGAAGCTGAGGGCTGGCCTGCCTGGTGGCGAGTCTCCATGCCCCAGCACTGTCATCATGATGCTCTGCTGAGGATGAGTGCTGGCCTGACTGGAGGCCAGTCTCCACGCCCCAGCACTGTCATCATGATGCTTTGCTGAGGATGAGGGCTGGCTTGACTGGAGGCCAGTCTCCACGCCCCAGCACTCTCTTCATGATGCTTTGCTGAGGATCAGGAATGACAATAATGGATCAAATTCTCCCCACCCGAGCATTGTCTCCGTGCTGCTGAGCTGAGGCTGAGGGCTGGCCTGCCTGGAGCCCAGTCTCACCGCCCCACATTGTAAATGTGATTCTCAGCTGAGGCTGAGGCCTGGCCTGCCTGGAAGAAAATCTCCATATCCCAGCCATTTCATCATTTTTCTGAGCTGAGGCTTAGGGCTGGCCTGCCTGGATGAAAGTCTCCGCGCTCCAGCACTGTCATCATGCTGCTGAGTTGAGGCCGATGGCAGGCCTACCAGGAAGCCTGTCTCCAAGCCCCAGCACTGTCGTACTGCTGCTGAGCGAGGCTGAAGGATGGTTTTCCTGGAGGCAAGTCTCACCACCCCCGCACTGTAAACGTGCTTCTGAGCTAAGGCTGGCCTGACTGGAGGCCAGTCTCCACGCCCCAGCACTGTCATCATGATGCTGTGCTGAGGATGAGCAATGGCCATAATGGATCAAATTCTCCCTACCGAAGCACTGTCTCCGTGCTGCTGAGCTGAAGCTGAGGGCCAGACTTCCTGAAGGCTATTCTCAGCTCACCGCATTGTAAATGTGATACTCAGCTGAAGCTGAGGGCTGGCCTGACTGGAGGCCAGTCTCCACGCCCCATGACTGTCATCATGATGCTGTGCTGAGGATGAACAATGGCCATAATGGATCAAATTCTCCCTACCCGAGCACTGTCTCCGTGCTGCTGAGCTGAAGCTGAGGGCCAGACTTCCTGGAGGCCAGTCTCACTGCCCCGCATTGTCAATGTGATGCTTTGCTGAGGATGAGGGCTGGCCTGACTGGATGGAGGCCAGTCTCCACGCCCCAGCACTGTCATCATGATACTGTGCTGAGGATGAGTAATGGCCATAATGGATCAAATTCTCCCCACCCAAGCACTGTGTCCGAGCTGCTGAGCTGAGGCTTGCCTTGCCTGCCTGGAAGAAAATCTCCATATCCCAGCCATTTCATCATGTTTCTGAGCTGAGGCTGAGGGCTGGCCTGCCTGGAGGCCAGTCTCACCGCCCCGCATTGTAAATGTGATACTCAGCTGAGGCCGAGGGCTGACATGCCTGGAGGCCAGTCTCACCGCCCCGCATTGTAAATGTGATACTCAGCTGAGGCCGAGGGCTGACCTGACTGGAGGCCAGTCTCCACGCCCCAGCACTGTCATCATGATGCTGAGCTGAGGATGAGCAATGGCCATAATGGATCAAATTCTCCCCACCCGAGCACTGTCTCCGTGCTGCTGAGCTGAAGCTGAGGGCTGGCCTGCTTGGAGGCCAGTCTCACCGCCCCGCATTGTAAATGTGATACTCAGCTGAGGCCTAGGGCTGGCCTGACTGGAGGCCAGTCTCCATGCCCCAGCACTGTCATCATGATGCTCTGCTGAGGATGAGTGCTGGCCTGACTGGAGGCCAGTCTACACGCCCCAGCACTATCATGATGCTTTGCTGAGGCTGAGGGCTGGCCTGACTGGAGGCCAGTCTCCACGCCCCAGCACTGTCTTCATGATGGGTTGCTGAGGATCAGCAATGACCATAATGGATCAAATTCTCCCCACCCGAGCACTGTCTCCGTGCTGCTGAGCTGAGGCTGAGGGCTGGCCTACCTGGAGGCCAGTCTCAACGCCCCAACACCACAATTGTGCGGCTAAGCTGTGGATGAGCGATGGCCATCCTGGATGAATGTCTCCACGCCCCAGCAATGTCATCATGCTCTCTCATAGTGCTGCTGAGCTGAGGCTGAGGGCTTGCCGTCCTGGAGGCCAGAGTCCACGCCCCAACACTGTCATCGTGCTGTTGAGCTGAGCCTGAGGGCCAGCCTGCCTGGAGGCCAGTCTCACTGCCACTGCACTGGAAATGTGCTGCTGAGCTGAAGCTGTGGGTTGGCCTGCCTGTAGGAAAATCTCCACACCCCAGCAATGTCATAATACTGCTGACCTGAGGCTGAGGGATGGCAGTCAAGGATTAAAAACTCGCTTTTGAGCTGATGCTGAGGGCCTGTCTGCATGTTTGAAAGTCTCCACGCCCCAGCACTGTCATCTTGCTGCTGAGTCTGAGGCTGAGTGCTTGCCTGCTTGGATGAAAGTCTTCACGCCTCAGCAATGTAACCGTACTGCCGAGCCGAGGCTGAAGGCCGGCCTGCCTGGAGGCCAGTCTCACTGCCCCGCATTGTAAATGTGATGCTCAGCTGAGGCTGAGGGCTGTCCTGACTGGAGGCCAATCTCCACGCCCCTGCAATTTCATCATGATGCTTTGCTGAGGATGAGGGCTGGCCTGCCTGAAGGCCAGTCTCACCATCCTGCAATGTAAATGTGATACTCAGCTGAGGCTAATAGCTGGCCTGACTGGAGGCCAGTCTCCACGCCCCAGCACTGTCATCATGATGCTTTGCTGAGGATGAGGTCATCCCTGCCTGGAGGACAGTCCCCACGCCCCAGCACTGTCATCATGATGCTGAGCTGAGGATGAGCATAATGTATCAAATTCTCCCCACCCGAACACTGTCTCCGTGCTGCTGAGCTGAAGCTGAGGGCTGGCCTGCCTGGAGGCCAGTCTCACTGCCCCGCATCGTAAATGTGATGCTCAGCTGAGGCTGAGGTTTGGCCTGATTGGATTGAGGCCAGTCTCCACGCCCCAGCACTATCATCATGATGCTGTACTGAGGATGAGCAATGGCCATAATGGATCAAATTCTCCCCACCTGAGCACTGTCTCCGTGCTGCTGAGCTGAGGCTGAGGACTGGCCTGCCTGGAAGAAAGTCTCCATATCCCAGCCATTTCATCATTTTTATGAGCTGAGGCTTAGGGCTGGCCTGCATGGAGGCCAGTCTCACTGCCCTGCATTGTAAATGTGATGCACAGCTAAGGCTGAGGCCTGGCCTGCCTGGAAGAAAATCTCCATATCCCAGCCATTTCATCATTTTTATGAGCTGAGGCTTAGGGCTGGCCTGCCTGGATGAAGGTCTCCGCGCCCAAGCACTGTCATCATGCTGCTGAGTTGAGGCCGATGGCAGGCCTACCTGGAAGCCTGTCTCCAAGCCCCAGCACTGTCGTACTGCTGCTGAGCGAGGCTGAAGGATGGTTTTCCTGGAGGCAAGTCTCACGACCCCTGCACTGTAAACGTGCTGCTGAGCTAAGGCTGGCCTGACTGGAGGCCAGTCTCCACGCCCCAGCACTGTCATCATGATGCTGTGCTGAGGATGAGCAATGGCCATAATGGATCAAATTCTCCCTACCCGAGCACTGTCTCCATGCTGCTAGCTGAAGCTGAGGGCCAGACTTCCTGAAGGCCATTCTCACCGCCCTCATTGTAAATTGATACTCAGCTGAAGCTGAGGGCTGGCCTGCCTGAGGCCAGTCTCACTCCCCCATCAATGTGATGCTCAGCTAGGCTGAGGTTTGGCCTACTGATTAGCCAGTCTCCACCCCCAGCACTATCATCATATGCTGCAGGATGAGCAATGGCCATAATGGATCAAATTCTCCCCACCTAGCACTGTCTCCGTGCTCTAGCTAGGCTGAGGACGGCCTCCTGAAGAAAATCTCCATATCCCAGCCATTTCATCATTTTTATAGCTAGGCTTAGGGCTCCTGCCTGATAAATCTCCCCCCCAGCACTGTCATCATGCTGCTAGTGAGGCCGATGGCAGGCCTACCTGGAAGCCTGTCTCCAACCCAAGCACTGTCGACTGCTCTACGAGGCTGAAGGATGGTTTTCCTGGAGGCAAGTCTCACGACCCCCGCACTGTAAACGTGCTTCTGAGCTAAGGCTGGCCTGACTGGAGGCCAGTCTCCACGCCCCAGCACTGTCATCATGATGCTGTGCTGAGGATGAGCAATGGCCATAATGGATCAAATTCTCCCTACCCGAGCACTGTCTCCGTGCTGCTGAGCTGAAGCTGAGGGCCAGACTTCCTGAAGGCCATTCTCACCGCCCCGCATTGTAAATGTGATACTCAGCTGAAGCTGAGGGCTGGCCTAACTGGAGGCCAGTCTCCACGCCCTAGCACTGTCATCATGATGCTGAGCTGAGGATGAGCAATGGCGATAATGGATCAAATTCTCCCCACCCGGGCACTATCTCCATGCTTCTGAGCTGAAGCTGAGGGCCAGACTTCCTGGAGGCCATTTTCACTGCCCCGCATTGTAAATGTGATACTCAGCTGAAGCTGAGGGCTGGCCTGACTGAAGGCCAGTCTCCGAGCCCCAGCACTGTCATCATGATGCTTTGCTGAGGATGAGGGCTGGCCTGCCTGGAGGCCAGTCTCACCGCCCTGCAATGTAAATGTGATGCTCAGCTGAGGCTTATAGCTGGCCTGACTGGAGGCCAGTCTCCACGCCCCTGCACTGTCATCATGATGCTGAGCTGAGGATGAGCATAATGTATCAAATACTCCCCACCCGAGTACTGTCTCCGTGCTGCTGAGCTGAAGCTGAGGGCTGGCCTGACTGGATGGAGGCCAGTCTCCACGCCCCAGCACTGTCATCATGATGCTGTGCTGAGGATGAGCAATGGCCATAATGGATCAAATTCTCCCCACCCAAGCACTGTCTCCGTGCTGCTGAACTGAGGCTGAGGCCTGGTCTGCCCTGAAGAAAATCTCCATATCCCAGCCATTTCATCATGTTTCTGAGCTGAAGCTGAGGGCTGACCTGCCTGGAGGCCAGTCTCACTGCCCCGCATCGTAAATGTGATGCTCAGCTGAGGCTGAGGTTTGGCCTGACTGGATTGAGGCCAGTCTCCACGCCCCAGCACTATCATCATGATGCTGTGCTGAGGATGAGCAATGGCCATAATGGATCAAATTCTCCCTACCCGAGCACTGTTTCCGTGCTGCTGAGCTGAAGCTGAAGGCCAGACTTCCTGGAGGCCATTCTCAGCTCACCGCATTGTAAATGTGATACTCAGCTGAAGCTGAGGGCTGGCCTGACTGGAGGCCAGTCTCCGAGCCCCAGCACTGTCATCATGATGCTTTGCTGAGGATGAGGGCTGGCCTTCCTGGAGGCCAGTCTCCACGCCCCAGCACTGTCATCATGATGCTGTGCTGAGGATGAGTAATGGCCATAATGGATCATATTCTCCCCACCCGGGCACTTTTCCGTGCTGCTGAGCAGAAGCTGAGGGCTGGCCTGCCTGGAGGCCAGTCTCACTGCCCCGCATTGTCAATTTGATGCTTTGCTGAGGATGAGGGCTGACCTGACTGGATGGAGGCCAGTCTCCACGCCCCAGCACTCATGATGCTGTGCTGAGGATGAGCAATGCCTATAATGGATCAAATTCTCCCCACCCGAGTACTGTCTCCCTGCTGCTGAGCTGAAGCTGAGGGCTGGCCTGCCTGGATGAAAGTCTCCGCACCCCAGCACTGTCATCATGCTGATGAGCTGAAGCTGAGGGCCAGACTTCCTGGAGGCCATTCTCACTGCCCCGCATTGTAAATGTGATGCTCAGCTGAAGCTGAGGGCTGGCCTGACTGGAGGCAAGTTTCCACATCCCAGCACTGTCATCATGATGCTTTGCTGAGGATCAGGGCTGGCCTGCCTGGAGGCCAGTCTCCACGCCCCAGCACTCTCATCATGATGCTTAGCTGAGGATGAGCAATGGCCATAATGGATCAAATTCTCCCTACCCGAGCACTGTCTCCATGCTGCTGAGCTGAAGCTGAGGGCCAGACTTCCTGGAGGCCATTCTCACTGCCCCGCATTGTAAATGTGATGCTCAGCTGAAGCTGAGGGCTGGCCTGACTGGAGGCAAGTTTTCACATCCCAGCACTGTCATCATGATGCTGAGCTGAGGATGAGCAATGGCCATAATGGATCAAATTCTCCCCACCCGAGTACTGTCTCCGTGCTGCTGAGCTGAAGCTTAGGGCTGGCCTGCCTGGAGGCCAGTCTCACCGCCCCGCATTGTAAATGTAATACTCAGCTGAGGCCTAGGGCTGGCCTGACTGGAGGCAAGTTTCCACATCCCAGCACTGTCATCATGATGCTTTGCTGAGGATCAGGGCTGGCCTGCCTGGAGGCCAGTCTCCACGCCCCAGCACTCTCATCATGATGCTGAGCTGAGGATGAGCAATGGCCATAATGGATCAAATTCTCCCCACCCGAGCACTGTCTCCGTGCTGCTGAGCTGAAGCTGAGGGCTGGCCTGCTTGGAGGCCAGTCTCACCGCCCCGCATTGTAAATGTGATACTCAGCTGAGGCCTAGGGCTGGCCTGACTGGAGGCCAGTCTCCATGCCCCAGCACTGTCATCATGATGCTCTGCTGAGGATGAGTGCTGGCCTGACTGGAGGCCAGTCTACACGCCCCAGCACTATCATGATGCTTTGCTGAGGATGAGGGCTGGCCTGACTGGATGGTGGCCAGTCTCCACGCCCCAGCACTGTCATCATGATGCTGTGCCGAGGATGAGCAATGGCCATAATGGATCAAATTCTCCCCACCCGAGCACTGTCTCCGTGCTGCTGAGCTGAGGCTGAGGCTGAGGCCTGCCTGGAAGAAAATCTCCATATCCCAGCCATTTCATCATGTTTCTGAACTGAGGCTGAGGGCTGGCCTGACTGGAGGCCAGTCTCCACGCCCCAGCACTGTCATCATGATGGTTCGCTGAGGATGAGGGCTGGCTTGACTGGAGGCCAGTCTCCACGCCCCAGCACTGTCATCATGATGCTTTGCTGAGGATCAGCAATGACCATAATGGATCAAATTCTCCCCACCCGAGCACTGTCTCCGTGCTGCTGAGCTGAGGCTGAGGGCTGGCCTGCCTGGAGGCCAGTCTCACCGCCCCACATTGTAAATGTGATTCTCAGCTGAGGCTGAGGCCTGGCCTGCATTGAAGAAAATCTCCATATCCCAGTTATTTCATCATTCTGCTGAGCTGAGGCTGATGGCAGGCCTACCTAGAAGTCAGTCTACACACCCCAGCGCTATCATTGTACTGCTGAGCTGAAACTTAGGGCCGTCCTGGCTGGAGATCAGTCTCCATGCCTCATCACTGTCATCAATGCTGCTGACCTGGGGCTGAGGGCTGGCCTGCCTGGAAGAAAATCTCCATGCCCCAGCAATTTCATCCTGCTACTTAGTTGAGGTTGAGTGCCGGCCTACAGTCCTCCTAATCTACTACTGGGTGTTTCTTGTGCAAAATGCAGTTTTGTTTGGTTTTGTTAGAGAAATAGAGTTTAAGCTTAATTCAGTTGTCAAAGCTACAGTTTTACTTTAATCTGAGCTTAAAATGAAGATTTGATGTTTGGAGACCAAATTTTTAAGTGAAAGCTGAATAAATTATGTTTTATGTCATATTCATCCTTTTTTGAGGTTGTTCCAAATGCAATAGATGTGTTTTTGTGTATAAAAGCTGTCTTTTTCACAAACACCCACTTTTGAATGTTTCTTGCAAAAAAGTGAATTTCAAGTTGGTTTGGGCAGGGAAAAGGAGTGTAAACTAATTAATGGTCAAACCTGTTCTTCTCAACTATACTTCCTTTAAGGAGAAATGCACTTCTGTGTGCTTTTGGGAAAGATACACAGTTAAATCTAGTTCAATGAAATCTAGTTCAATGGTGAAAATGAGTTTTACATTGAATGTGCTCAGAAGGAAAATGTGATGCTGAGGCCAGTTTTCACTTGAACTATTATCTACATGTTCCCGGTCATTTTTATCCTGTTTTGCATGTTTCCATTGATACTGATGTGTTTCTGTGAAAAAAATGACATGTTTTTCACAGAAATCAACTTTTGAGTGTTTCCCATGGAAAAACGCTTTATTGTGTGCTTTTGGACGAGAAATGCAGTTTTAGCTGGTGTAATGCTGAAAACTACGATTTTGCATGACATTGATCACAGAATGAGGATTTCATGCTTGGAGGCGATTTTTAAGGGGAGATGTGCTATGACTATGTTTTCTGACATAACCATCCTGTTTTGCATGTTCTGTTTGATACTGGTATGTTATTGTGGAAAAATGACGTGTTTTTCAAAGAAATCAACTTTTTAGCATTTCTTGTGGACAATCGCTTTCCTGTGTGCTTTCGGACGAGAAATGCAGTTTGAGTTACTTTTAGTGGTGAAGACTAGGGTGTTACATGAAATTGATTATAGAATGAAGATTTCATGCTTGGAGGGCAGTTTTAATGACACATTTCATAAAACCATATTTTCTGGCATATTAATCTTGTTTTTCATGTTTTCAGTGATACTGACGTGTTTTTGTACAGAAATGACATGTTTTTCAAAGAAATGAACTTCTGAGTGTTTCTTGAGGAAAAACGCGTTTGTGTGTGCTTTTGGGCAAGAAATGCAAATTTAGCTAGTGTAATGAGGAAAACAGCGGTTTCACATGAAATTTATCACAGAATGGATATTTCATGTTTGAAGGTCAGTTTAATATAACATTTTATAAAAACTTGTCTGTCATATTAATCATATTTTGTATGTTTCCTTATCTCGATGTGTTTTTGTGAAGAAATGACATGTTTTTCAAAGAAATCAACTTTTTAGCATTTGGACTAAAAAGTCCAAACTATGGTTTTGCGCGACATTGATCACAGATGAGGATTTCATGCCTCGAGCGAAGTTTTAAGGTGAAATGATCTATAACTATGTTTTCTGACGTAACCCATCCTGTATTGCATGTTTTCATTGATACCGTATTTTTGTACAGAAATGACATGTTTTTCAAAGAAATCAACTTTTGAGTGTTTCTTGTGTAAAATAGTTTTTTGCATGTGCTTTTTGACGAGAAATGCTGTTTAAGTTACTTTAGTAGTGAAAACTAGGGTTTTACATGAAATTGATCATATAATGAAGATTTCATGCTTGGAGGGCAGTTTTAATGACACATTTCATAAAACTATGTTTTCTTGGCATATTAATCCTGTTTTTCATGTTTTCAGTGATACTGACGTGTTTTTGTACAGAAATGACATGTTTTTCAAAGAAATCAACTTTTGAGTGTTTCTTGAGGAAAAAAACGCGTTTTTGTGTGCTTTTGGGCAAGAAATGCAATTTTAGCTAGTGTAATGAGGAAAATTGGGGTTTCACATAAAATTAATCACAGAATGGATATTTCATGTTTGAAGGTCAGTTTTAATATAAAATTTTATAAAACTTTGTCTGTCATATTAATCCTGTTTTGCATGTTTCAACTTATCGCAATGTGTTTTTCTGAAGAAATGACATGTTTTTGACAGAAATCAACTTTTGAGTGTTTCTTGTGGAAACAGCTTTTCTGTGTACTTTAGGAAGAGAAGTGCAGTTGTAGCTACTTTAGTGGATGAAAACCAAAGTTTTACATGGGATTTCGCCGGCTTGGAGGACACGGACGGCACTGTCGTAAAGCTGCTCAGCTCAGGGTGAGGATCGCCTGCTTTGTAAGCCAGTCTTCACGCACAGCCCTGTCATCGTGCTGCTCAACTCAGTGTGAGGACTCTCCTGCCCGGAGAACAGTCATTTATGTATGTATCTATGTTCTATGTTCAGTATGATTTAACATATCTTTTGGTGGAAAACGCGTTTTTGTGTGCTTTTGGAGGACAATTGTAGATTTAGCTAGTTAGTGATAACAACGACGGTCTTACATGAAACTGAGCACAGAATGAAGATGTCATGCCTGGAAATACGTTGTCGTAAAATTTTATTAAATTGTGTTTTTTTTGTCATTATACATTCGGTTTTGCATGTTTCCAGCGATAATGATGATGATGTTTTCTACAAATGATGTTCACAAAAATCCACGTTTTAGTGTTTTCTGTGGTAAAACGCATTTCTGTGTGCTTTTAGAGGATAAATGCAGTTTTTAGCTACTTTAGTGATTGAAAACCAGAGTTTTACATGCCAGAGCGAGAGAATCAAGTCTCCACACACTAGCACCGTCATCTTGCTGCTGAAGTTAGGTTGAGGCCTGTATATCATTGTGATGCTGAGATGAGACTGAGGGCTGGCCTGCCTGGAAGAAAATCTCCACGCCCCAGTAATGTCATTGTACTGCTGAGCTGAGGCGGAGGGCAAGCCTGCCTGGAGGAAAGTCTCCACGCCCCTACACTGTAAACGTGCTGCTGAGCTGAGGCTGAGGGCTGGCCTGCCTGTAGGCTAGTCTCACTGTCCCCGCATTGACAACGTAATTCTGAGCTGAGGCTGGGGGCTGGCCTGCCTGGAAAAAAGTCTCCACGCCCCAGCACTGTCATCGTGCTGCCTAGATGAGGTTGAGTGCCGGTCTACCTGGAGTCCTGACTCCCCACCCCAGTACTGTAATTGTAGTGTTGATGTGAGGCTGAGGGCTGGCCTACCTGGAGGCCAGTCTCAACGCCCCAACACCGCAATTGTGCAGCTAAGCTGTAGATGAGCGATGGCCATCCTGGATGAATGTCTCCACGCCCCAGCAATGTCATCATGCTCTCTCATAGTGCTGCTGAGCTGAGGCTGAGGGCTTGCCGTCCTGGAGGCCAGAGCCCACGCCCCAACACTGTCATCGTGCTGTTGAGCTGAGTCTGAGGGCCAGCCTGCCTGGAGGCCAGTCTCACTGCCACTGCACTGGAAATGTGCTGCTGAGCTGAGGCTGTGGGTTGGCCTGCCTGTAGGAAAATCTCCACACCCCAGCAATGTCATAATACTGCTGACCTGAGTAGGGGGATGGCAGTCAAGGAATAAAAACTCCATGCCCCAGCACTATCATCGTGCTTTTGAGCTGATGCTGAGGGCCTGTCTGCATGTTTGAAAGTCTCCACGCCACAGCACTGTCATCTTGCTGCTGAGTCTGAGGCTGAAGGCCGGCCTGCCTGGAGGCCAGTCTCACTGCCCCGCATTGTAAATGTGATGCTCAGCTGAGGCTGAGGGTTGTCCTGACTGGAGGCCAGTCTCCACGCCCCTGCAATGTCATCATGATGCTTTGCTGAGGATGAGGGCTGGCCTGCCTGGAGGCCAGTCTCACCACCCTGCAATGTAAATGTGATACTCAGCTGAGGCTAATAGCTGGCCTGACTGGAGGCCAGTCTCCACGCCCCAGCACTGTCATCATGATGCTTTGCTGAGGATGAGGTCATCCCTGCCTGGAGGACAGTCCCCACGCCCCAGCACTGTCATCATGATGCTGAGCTGAGGATGAGCATAATGTATCAAATTCTCCCCATCCGATTACTGTCTCCGTGCTGCTGAGCTGAAGCTGAGGGCTGGCCTGACTGGATGGAGGCCAGTCTCACCGCCCCGCATTGTAAATGGGATACTCAGCTGAGGCTGAGGCCTGGCCTGACTGGAGGCCAGTCTCCACGCCCCAGCACTGTCATCATGATGCTGAGCTGAGGATGAGCAATGGCCATAATGGGTCATATTCTCCCCACCCGAGCACTTTCTCCATGCTGCTGAGCTGAAGCTGAGGGCTGGTCTGCCTGGAAGCCAGTCTCACTGCCCCGCATTGTCAATGTGATGCTTTGCTGAGGATGAGGGCTGGCCTGACTGGATGGAGGCCAGTCTCCACGCCCCAGCACTATCATCATGATGCTGTGCTGAGGATGAGCAATGGCCATAATGGATCAAATTCTCCCCACCCGAGCACTGTATCCGTGCTGCTGAGCTGAGGCTTAGGCCTGGCCTGCCTGGAAGAAAATCTCCATATCCCAGCCATTTCATCATGTTTCTGAGCTGAGGCTGAGGGCTGGCCTGCCTGGAGGCCAGTCTCACCGCCCCGCATTGTAAATGTGATACTCAGCTGAGGCAAAGGGCTGACCTGACTGTAGGCCAGTCTCCACGCCCCAGCACTGTCATCATGATGCTGAGCTAAGGATGAGCAATGGTCATAATGGATCATATTCTCCCCACCCGAGCACTGTCTCCGTGCTGCTGAGCTGAAGCTGAGGCCTGGCCTGCCTGGAAGAAAATCTCCATATCCCAGCCATCTCATCATGTTTCTGAGCTGAGGCTGAGGGCTGGCCTGCCTGGAGGCCAGTCTCACCGCCCCGCATTGTAAATGTGATAATCAGCTGAGGCCGAGGGCTGACCTGACTGGAGGCCAGTCTCCACGCCCCAGCACTGTCATCATGATGCTGAGCTGAGGATGAGCAATAGTCATAATGGATCATATTCTCCCCACCCGAGCACTGTCTCCGTGCTGCTGAGCTGAAGCTGAGGCCTGGCCTGCCTAGAAGAAAATCTCAATATGCCAGCCATTTCATCATGTTTCTGAGCTGAGGCTTAGGGCTGGCCTGCCTGGATGAAAGTCTCCGCGCCCCAGCACTGTCATCATGCTGCTGAGCTGAGGCTGATGGCAGGCCTACCTGGAAGCCTGTCTCCAAGCCCAAGCACTGTCGTAGTGCTGCTGAGGGAGGCTGAAGGATGCTTTCCCTGGAGGCAAGTCTCACCGCCCCCGCACTGTAAACTTGCTGCTGAGCTAAGACTGGCCTGACTGGAGGCCAGTCTCCACGCCCCAGCACTGTCATCATGATGTTGTGCTGAGGATGGGCAATGGCCATAATGGATCAAATTCTCCCCACCCGAGCACTGTCTCCGTGCTGCTGAGCTGAGTCTGAGGACTGGCCTGCCAGGAAGAAAGTCTCCATATCCCAGCCATTTCATCATGTTTCTGAGCTGAGGCTGAGGGCTGGCCTGCATGGAGGCCAGTCTCACTGCCCCGCATTGTAAATGTGATGCACAGCTAAGGCTGAGACCTGGCCTGCCTGGAAGAAAATCTCCATATCCCAGCCATTTCATCATGTTTCTGAGCTGACGCTTAGGGCTGGCCTGCCTGGATGAAAGTCTCCGCACCTCAGCACTGTCATCATGCTGCTGAGCTGAAGCTGAGGGCCAGACTTCCTGGAGGCCATTCTCACCGCCCCGCATTGTAAATGTGATGCTCAGCTGAAGCTGAGGGCTGGCCTGACTGGAGGCAAGTTTCCACATCCCAGCACTGTCATCATGATGCTTTGCTGAGGATCAGGGCTGGCCTGCCTGGAGGCCAGTCTCCACGCCCCAGCACTCTCATCATGCTGCTGAGCTGAAGCTGAGGGCCAGACTTCCTGGAGGCCATTCTCACTGCCCCGCATTGTAAATGTGATGCTCAGCTGAGGCTGAGGCCTGGCCTGCCTTGAAGAAAATCTCCATATCCCAGCCATTTCATCATTTTTCTGAGCTGAGGCTTAGGGCTGGCCTGCCTGGATGAAAGTCTCCGCGCCCCAGCACTGTCATCATGCTGCTGAGCTGAGGCCGATGGCAGGCCTACCTGGAAGACTGTCTCCAAGCCCCAGCACTGTCGTATTGCTGCTGAGCGAGGCTGAAGGATGGTTTTCCTGGAGGCAAGTCTCACCGCCCCCGCACTGTAAACGTGCTGCTGAGCTAAGGCTGGCCTGACTGGAGGCCAGTCTCCACGCCCCAGGACTGTCATCATGATGCTGTGCTGAGGATGAACAATGGCCATAATGGATCAAATTCTCCCTACCCGAGCACTGTCTCCGTGCTGCTGAGCTGAAGCTGAGGGCCAGACTTCCTGGAGGCCATTCTCACCGCCCCGCATTGTAAATTTGATACTCAGCTGAGGCTGAGGGCTGGCCTGACTGGAGGCCAGTCTCCACGCCCCAGCACTGTCATCATGATGCTTTGCTGAGGATCAGCAATGACCATAATGGATGAAATTCTCCCCACCCGAGCACTGTCTCCGTGCTGCTGAGCTGAGGCTGAGGGCTGGCCTGACTGAAGGCTCGTCTCACTGCCCCGTATTGTAAATGTGATGCTCACCTGAGGCTGAGGCCTGGCCTGACTGGAGGCCAGTCTCCACGCCCCAGGACTGTCATCATGAAGCTGTGCTGAGGATGAGCAATGGCCATAATGGATCAAATTCTCCCTAACCGAGCACTGTCTCCGTGCTGCTGAGCTGAAGCTGAGGGCCAGACTTCCTGGAGGCCATTCTCACCGCCCCGCATTGTAAATGTGATACTCAGCTGAAGCTGAGGGCTGGCGTGACTGGAGGCCAGTCTCCGAATCCCAGCACTGTCAGCATGATGCTTTGCTGAGGTTGAGGTCTGGCCTGCCTGAAGGCCAGTCTATGCCCTGCATTGTAAATGTGATGCTCAGCTGAGGCTCAGGCCTGGCCTGACTGGTGGCCCGTCTCCACGCCCCAGCACTGTCATCATGAAGCTGTGCTGAGGATGAGCAATGGCCATAATGGATCAAATTCTCCCCACCCGAGCACTGTCTCCGTGCTGCTGAACTGAGGCTGAGGCCTGGCCTGCCCTGAAGAAAATCTCCATATCCCAGCCATTTCATCATGTTTCTGAGCTGAAGCTGAGGGCTGGCCTGCCTGGAGGCCAGTCTCACCGCCCTGCAATGTAAATGTGATGCTCAGCTGAGGCTTATAGCTGGCCTGACTGGAGGCCAGTCTCCACGCCCCAGCACTGTCATCATGATGCTGAGCTGAGGATGAGCATAATGTATCAAATACTCCCCACCCGAGTACTGTCTCCGTGCTGCTGAGCTGAAGCTGAGGGCCAGACTTCCTGGAGGCCATTTTCACCGCCCCGCATTGTAAATGTGATACTCAGCTGAAGCTGAGGGCTGGCGTGACTGGAGGCCAGTCTCCGAATCCCAGCACTGTCAGCATGATGCTTTGCTGAGGTTGAGGTCTGGCCTGCCTGAAGGCCAGTCTATGCCCTGCATTGTAAATGTGATGCTCAGTTGAGGCTCAGGCCTGGCCTGACTGGTGGCCCGTCTCCACGCCCCAGCACTGTCATCATGAAGCTGTGCTGAGGATGAGCAATGGCCATAATGGATCAAATTCTCCCCACCCGAGCACTGTCTCCGTGCTGCTGAACTGAGGCTGAGGCCTGGCCTGCCCTGAAGAAAATCTCCTATCCCAGCCATTTCATCATGTTTCTGAGCTGAAGCTGAGGGCTGGCCTGCCTGGAGGCCAGTCTCACCGCCCTGCAATGTAAATGTGATGCTCAGCTGAGGCTTATAGCTGGCCTGACTGGAGGCCAGTCTCCACGCCCCAGCACTGTCATCATGATGCTGAGCTGAGGATGAGCATAATGTATCAAATACTCCCCACCCGAGTACTGTCTCCGTGCTGCTGAGCTGAAGCTGAGGGCTGGCCTGACTGGAGGCCAGTCTCACTGCCCCGCATCGTAAATGTGATGCTCAGCTGAGACTGAGGTTTGGCCTGACTGGATTGAGGCCAGTCTCCACGCCCCAGCACTATCATCATGATGCTGTGCTGAGGATGAGCAATGGCCATAATGGATCAAATTCTACCCACCCGAGCACTGTCTCCGTGCTACTGAGCTGAGGCTGAGGCCTGGCCTGCCTGGAAGAAAATCTCCATTTTCAAGCCATTTCATCATGTTTCTGAGCTGAGGCTGAGGGCTGGCCTGCATGGAGGCCAGTCTCACTGCCCCGCATTGTAAATGTGATGCTCAGCTTAGGCTGAGGCCTGGCCTGCCTGGAAGAAAATCTCCATATCCCAGCCATTTCATCATGTTTCTGAGCTGAGGCTTAGGGCTGGCCTTCCTGGATGAAAGTCTCCAAGCCCCAGCACTGTCATCATGCTGCTGAGCTGAGGCCGATGGCAGGCCTACCTGGAAGCCTGTCTCCAAGCCCCAGCACTGTCGTAGTGCTGCTGAGCTAGGCTCAAGGATGGTTTCCCTGGAGGCAAGTCTCACCGCCCCCGCACTGTAAACGTGCTGCTGAGCTAAGACTAGCCTGACTGGAGGCCAGTCTCCACGCCCCAGCACTGTCATCATGATGCTGTGCTGAGGATGAGCAATGGCCGTAATGGATCAAATTTTACCCACCCGAGCACTGTCTCTGTGCTGCTGAGATGAAGCTTAGGGCTGGCCTGCCTTGAGTCCAGTCTCACCGCCCTGCATTGTAAATGTGATACTCAGCTGAGGCCGAGGGCTGACCTGACTGGAGGCCAATCTCCACGCCCCAGCACTGTCATCATGATGCTGTGCTGAGGATGAGCAATGGCCATAATGGATCAAATTTTCCCTACCCGAGCACTGTCTCCGTGCTGCTGAGCTTAGGCTGAGGCCTGGCCTGCCTGGAAGAAAATCTCCATATCCCAGCCATTTTATCATGTTTCTGAGCTGAGGCCGAGGGCTGGCCTGACTGGAGGCCAGTCTACACGCCCCAGCACTGTCATCATGATGCTTTGCTGAGGATAAGGGCTGGCCTGCCTGGAGGCCAGTCTCCACGCCCCAGCACTTTCATCATGATGCTGAGCTGAGGATGAGTAATGGCCATAATGGATCATATTCTCCCCACCCGAGCACTTTCTCCGTTCTGCTGAGCTGAAGCTGAGGGCTGGCCTGCCTGGAGGCCAGTCTCACTGTCCCGCATTGTCAATGTGATGCTTTGTTGAGGCTGAGGCCTGGCCTGCCTGGAAGAAAGTCTCCATATCCCAGCCATTTCATCATGTTTCTGAGCTGAGGCTGAGGGCTGGCCTGCATGGAGTCCAGTCTCACTGCCCCGCATTGTAAATGTGATGCTCAGCTGAGGCTGAGGCCTGGCCTGCCTGGAAGAAAATCTCCATATCCTGGCCATTTCATCATTTTTCTGAGCTGAGGCTTAGGGCTGGCCTGCCTGGAAGCCTGTCTCCAAGCCCCAGTACTGTCGTAGTGCTGCTGAGCGAGGCTGGCCTGACTGGAGGCCAGTCTCCACGCCCCAGCACTGTCATCATGATGCTGTGCTGAGGATGAGCAATGGCCATAATGGATCAAATTCTCCCTACCCGAGCACTGTCTCCGTGCTGCTGAGCTTTGCTGAGGATGAGGGCTGGCCTTCCTGGAGGCCAGTCTCTACGCCCCAGCACTGTCATCATGATGCTGTGCTGAGGATGAGTAATGGCCATAATGGATCATATTCTCCCCACCCGAGCACTTTCTCCGTGCTGCTGAGCAGAAGCTGAGGGCTGGCCTGCCTGGAAGAAAATCTCCATATGCTAGCCATTTCATCATTTTTCTGAGCTGAGGCTTAGGGCTGGCCTTCCTGGATGAAAGTCTCCGCGCCCCAGCACTGTCATCATGCTGCTGAGCTGAGGCCGATGGCAGGCCTACCTGGAAGCCTGTCTCCAAGCCCAAGTACTGTCGTAGTGCTGCTGAGCGAGGCTGAAGGATGGTTTTCCTGGAGGCAAGTCTCACCGCCCCCGTATTGTAAACGTGCTGCTGAGCTAAGGCTGGCCCGACTGGAGGCCAGTCTCCACGCCCCAGCACTGTCATCATGATGCTGTGCTGAGGATGAGCAATGGCCATAATGGATCAAATTCTCCCTACCCGAGCACTGTCTCCATGCTGCTGAGCTGAAGCTGAGGGCCAGACTTCCTGGAGGCCATTCTCACCGCCCCGCATTGTAAATGTGATACTCAGCTGAGGCTGAGGGCTGGCCTGACTGGAGGCCAGTCTCCACGCCCCAGCACTGTCATCATGATGCTCTGCTGAGGATGAGGGCTGGCCTGCCTTGATGCGAGTCTCCACGCCCCAGCACTGTCATCATGAGGCTGAGCTGAGGATGAGCAATGGCCATAATGGATCTAATTCTCCCCACCCGAGCACTGTCTCCATGCTGCTGAGCTGAAGCTGAGGGCCAGACTTCCTGAACGCCAGTCTCACTGCCCCGCATTGTAAATGTGATGCTCAGTTGAGGCTGAGGCTTGGCCTGACTGGAGGCAAGTCTCCACGCCCCAGCACTGTCATCCTGATGCTGAGCTGAGGATGAGCAATGGCCATAATGGATAAAATTCTCCCCACCCGAGCACTGTCTCCGTGCTGCTGAGCTGAGGCTGAGGCCTGGCCTGCCTGGAAGAAAATCTCCATATCCTAGCCATTTCATCATGTTTCTGAGCTGAGGCTGAGGGCTGGCCTGCATGGAGGCCAGTCTCACTGCCCCGCATTGTAAATGTGATGCTCAGCTGAGGCTGAGGCCTGGCCTGCCTGGAAGAAAATCTCCATATCCCAGCCATTTCATCATGTTTCTGAGCTGAGGCTTAGGGCTGGCCTGCCTGGATGAAAGTCTCCGTGCCCCAGCACTGTCATCATGCTTCTGAGCTGAAGCTGAGGACCAGACTTCCTGGAGGCCATTCTCACCGCCCCGCATTGTAAATGTGATGCTCAGCTGAAGCTGAGGGCTGGCCTGACTAGAGGCAAGTTTCCCCATCCCAGCACTGTCATCATGATGCTTTGCTGAGGATCAGGGCTGGCCTGCCTGGAGGCCAGTCTCCACGCCCCAGCACTCTCATCATGCTGCTGAGCTGAAGCTGAGGGCCAGACTTCCTGGAGGCCATTCTCACTGCCCCGCATTGTAAATGTGAGACTCAGCTGAAGCTGAGGGCTGGCCTGAGTGGAGGCCAGTCTCCGAGCCCCAGCACTGTCATCATGATGCTTTGCTGAGGATGAGGACTGGCCTGCCTGGAGGCCAGTCTCAACGCCCCAGCACTGTCATCATGATGCTGAGCTGAGGATGAGCATAATGTATCAAATTCTCCCCACCCGAGTACTGTCTCCGTGCTGCTGAGCTGAAGCTGAGGGCTGGCCTGACTGGATGGAGGCCAGTCTCCACGCCCCAGCACTGTCATCATGATGCTGAGCTGAGGATGAGCAATGGCCATAATGGATCAAGTTCTCTATACCCGAACACTGTCTCCGTGCTGCTGAGCTGAAGCTGAGGGCCAGACTTCCTGGAGGCCATTCTCACCGCCCCGCATTGTAAATGTGATACTCAGCTGAGGCTGAGGCCTGGCCTGACTGGAGGCCAGTCTCCACGCCCTAGCACTGTCATAAAGATGCTGAGGTGAGGATGAGCAATGGCCATAATGGGTCATATTCTCCCCACCCGAGCACTTTCTCCATGCTGCTGAGCTGAAGCTGAGGGCTGGTATGCCTGGAGGCCAGTCTCACTGCCCCGCATTGTCAATGTGATGCTTTGCTGAGGATGAGGGCTGGCCTGACTGGTGGCCCGTCTCCACGCCCCAGCACTGTCATCATGAAGCTGTGCTGAGGATGAGCAATGGCCATAATGGATCAAATTCTCCCCACCCGAGCACTGTCTCCGTGCTGCTGAACTGAGGCTGAGGCCTGGCCTGCCCTGAAGAAAATCTCCTATCCCAGCCATTTCATCATGTTTCTGAGCTGAAGCTGAGGGCTGGCCTGCCTGGAGGCCAGTCTCACCGCCCTGCAATGTAAATGTGATGCTCAGCTGAGGCTTATAGCTGGCCTGACTGGAGGCCAGTCTCCACGCCCCAGCACTGTCATCATGATGCTGAGCTGAGGATGAGCATAATGTATCAAATACTCCCCACCCGAGTACTGTCTCCGTGCTGCTGAGCTGAAGCTGAGGGCTGGCCTGACTGGATGGAGGCCAGTCTCCACGCCCCAGCACTGTCATCATGATGCTGTGCTGAGGATGAGCAATGGCCATAATGGATCAAATTCTCCCCACCCAAGCACTGTCTCCGTGCTGCTGAACTGAGGCTGAGGCCTGGCCTGCCCTGAAGAAAATCCCCATATCCCAGCCATTTCATCATGTTTCTGAGCTGAAGCTGAGGGCTGGCCTGCCTGGAGGCCAGTCTCACTGCCCCGCATCGTAAATGTGATGCTCAGCTGAGACTGAGGTTTGGCCTGACTGGATTGAGGCCAGTCTCCACGCCCCAGCACTATCATCATGATGCTGTGCTGAGGATGAGCAATGGCCATAATGGATCAAATTCTACCCACCCGAGCACTGTCTCCGTGCTACTGAGCTGAGGCTGAGGCCTGGCCTGCCTGGAAGAAAATCTCCATTTTCAAGCCATTTCATCATGTTTCTGAGCTGAGGCTGAGGGCTGGCCTGCATGGAGGCCAGTCTCACTGCCCCGCATTGTAAATGTGATGCTCAGCTTAGGCTGAGGCCTGGCCTGCCTGGAAGAAAATCTCCATATCCCAGCCATTTCATCATGTTTCTGAGCTGAGGCTTAGGGCTGGCCTTCCTGGATGAAAGTCTCCAAGCCCCAGCACTGTCATCATGCTGCTGAGCTGAGGCCGATGGCAGGCCTACCTGGAAGCCTGTCTCCAAGCCCCAGCACTGTCGTAGTGCTGCTGAGCTAGGCTCAAGGATGGTTTCCCTGGAGGCAAGTCTCACCGCCCCCGCACTGTAAACGTGCTGCTGAGCTAAGACTAGCCTGACTGGAGGCCAGTCTCCACGCCCCAGCACTGTCATCATGATGCTGTGCTGAGGATGAGCAATGGCCGTAATGGATCAAATTTTACCCACCCGAGCACTGTCTCTGTGCTGCTGAGATGAAGCTTAGGGCTGGCCTGCCTTGAGTCCAGTCTCACCGCCCTGCATTGTAAATGTGATACTCAGCTGAGGCCGAGGGCTGACCTGACTGGAGGCCAATCTCCACGCCCCAGCACTGTCATCATGATGCTGTGCTGAGGATGAGCAATGGCCATAATGGATCAAATTTTCCCTACCCGAGCACTGTCTCCGTGCTGCTGAGCTTAGGCTGAGGCCTGGCCTGCCTGGAAGAAAATCTCCATATCTCAGCCATTTTATCATGTTTCTGAGCTGAGGCCGAGGGCTGGCCTGACTGGAGGCCAGTCTACACGCCCCAGCACTGTCATCATGATGCTTTGCTGAGGATAAGGGCTGGCCTGCCTGGAGGCCAGTCTCCACGCCCCAGCACTTTCATCATGATGCTGAGCTGAGGATGAGTAATGGCCATAATGGATCATATTCTCCCCACCCGAGCACTTTCTCCGTTCTGCTGAGCTGAAGCTGAGGGCTGGCCTGCCTGGAGGCCAGTCTCACTGTCCCGCATTGTCAATGTGATGCTTTGCTGAGGCTGAGGCCTGGCCTGCCTGGAAGAAAGTCTCCATATCCCAGCCATTTCATCATGTTTCTGAGCTGAGGCTGAGGGCTGGCCTGCATGGAGTCCAGTCTCACTGCCCCGCATTGTAAATGTGATGCTCAGCTGAGGCTGAGGCCTGGCCTGCCTGGAAGAAAATCTCCATATCCTGGCCATTTCATCATTTTTCTGAGCTGAGGCTTAGGGCTGGCCTGCCTGGAAGCCTGTCTCCAAGCCCCAGTACTGTCGTAGTGCTGCTGAGCGAGGCTGGCCTGACTGGAGGCCAGTCTCCACGCCCCAGCACTGTCATCATGATGCTGTGCTGAGGATGAGCAATGGCCATAATGGATCAAATTCTCCCTACCCGAGCACTGTCTCCGTGCTGCTGAGCTTTGCTGAGGATGAGGGCTGGCCTTCCTGGAGGCCAGTCTCTACGCCCCAGCACTGTCATCATGATGCTGTGCTGAGGATGAGTAATGGCCATAATGGATCATATTCTCCCCACCCGAGCACTTTCTCCGTGCTGCTGAGCAGAAGCTGAGGGCTGGCCTGCCTGGAAGAAAATCTCCATATGCTAGCCATTTCATCATTTTTCTGAGCTGAGGCTTAGGGCTGGCCTTCCTGGATGAAAGTCTCCGCGCCCCAGCACTGTCATCATGCTGCTGAGCTGAGGCCGATGGCAGGCCTACCTGGAAGCCTGTCTCCAAGCCCAAGTACTGTCGTAGTGCTGCTGAGTGAGGCTGAAGGATGGTTTTCCTGGAGGCAAGTCTCACCGCCCCCGTATTGTAAACGTGCTGCTGAGCTAAGGCTGGCCCGACTGGAGGCCAGTCTCCACGCCCCAGCACTGTCATCATGATGCTGTGCTGAGGATGAGCAATGGCCATAATGGATCAAATTCTCCCTACCCGAGCACTGTCTCCATGCTGCTGAGCTGAAGCTGAGGGCCAGACTTCCTGGAGGCCATTCTCACCGCCCCGCATTGTAAATGTGATACTCAGCTGAGGCTGAGGGCTGGCCTGACTGGAGGCCAGTCTCCACGCCCCAGCACTGTCATCATGATGCTCTGCTGAGGATGAGGGCTGGCCTGCCTTGATGCGAGTCTCCACGCCCCAGCACTGTCATCATGAGGCTGAGCTGAGGATGAGCAATGGCCATAATGGATCTAATTCTCCCCACCCGAGCACTGTCTCCATGCTGCTGAGCTGAAGCTGAGGGCTGGCCGGCCTGAACGCCAGTCTCACTGCCCCGCATTGTAAATGTGATGCTCAGTTGAGGCTGAGGCTTGGCCTGACTGGAGGCAAGTCTCCACGCCCCAGCACTGTCATCCTGAGGCTGAGCTGAGGATGAGCAATGGCCATAATGGATAAAATTCTCCCCACCCGAGCACTGTCTCCGTGCTGCTGAGCTGAGGCTGAGGCCTGGCCTGCCTGGAAGAAAATCTCCATATCCTAGCCATTTCATCATGTTTCTGAGCTGAGGCTGAGGGCTGGCCTGCATGGAGGCCAGTCTCACTGCCCCGCATTGTAAATGTGATGCTCAGCTGAGGCTGAGGCCTGGCCTGCCTGGAAGAAAATCTCCATATCCCAGCCATTTCATCATGTTTCTGAGCTGAGGCTTAGGGCTGGCCTGCCTGGATGAAAGTCTCCGTGCCCCAGCACTGTCATCATGCTTCTGAGCTGAAGCTGAGGACCAGACTTCCTGGAGGCCATTCTCACCGCCCCGCATTGTAAATGTGATGCTCAGCTGAAGCTGAGGGCTGGCCTGACTAGAGGCAAGTTTCCCCATCCCAGCACTGTCATCATGATGCTTTGCTGAGGATCAGGGCTGGCCTGCCTGGAGGCCAGTCTCCACGCCCCAGCACTCTCATCATGCTGCTGAGCTGAAGCTGAGGGCCAGACTTCCTGGAGGCCATTCTCACTGCCCCGCATTGTAAATGTGAGACTCAGCTGAAGCTGAGGGCTGGCCTGAGTGGAGGCCAGTCTCCGAGCCCCAGCACTGTCATCATGATGCTTTGCTGAGGATGAGGACTGGCCTGCCTGGAGGCCAGTCTCAACGCCCCAGCACTGTCATCATGATGCTGAGCTGAGGATGAGCATAATGTATCAAATTCTCCCCACCCGAGTACTGTCTCCGTGCTGCTGAGCTGAAGCTGAGGGCTGGCCTGACTGGATGGAGGCCAGTCTCCACGCCCCAGCACTGTCATCATGATGCTGAGCTGAGGATGAGCAATGGCCATAATGGATCAAGTTCTCTATACCCGAACACTGTCTCCGTGCTGCTGAGCTGAAGCTGAGGGCCAGACTTCCTGGAGGCCATTCTCACCGCCCCGCATTGTAAATGTGATACTCAGCTGAGGCTGAGGCCTGGCCTGACTGGAGGCCAGTCTCCACGCCCTAGCACTGTCATAAAGATGCTGAGGTGAGGATGAGCAATGGCCATAATGGGTCATATTCTCCCCACCCGAGCACTTTCTCCATGCTGCTGAGCTGAAGCTGAGGGCTGGTATGCCTGGAGGCCAGTCTCACTGCCCCCATTTCAATGTGATGCTTTGCTGAGGATGAGGGCTGGCCTGACTGGATGGAGGCCAGTCTCCACGCCCCAGCACACACAGACTGCGAGGAGAGCAAGGCCATAATGGACAAATTCTCCCCACCTAGCACTTCTCCTGCTGCTAGCAGGCAGGACTGGCCTGCCTGGAAGAAAGCCCATACCCCCATCATCATTTTTATACAGCAGCGCCCATGCCATCTCACTCCCCCATAAATATCACACACGCCGCCCCAGAAACTCCATACCCCCATTCATCATTTTATACAGCAGGCGGCCTCCTAAGGCCCGCGCCCCACACCTCATCTCAGGGCCAGGCGGCCTACCTAAGCCGTCTCCGCCCCACACTCGACTCGCTAGCGGCAGGAGGTTTTCCTGGGGCAAGCTCACACCCCCGCACAAACTGCGCACTAGGCGCCTACTGGCCACTCCACGCCCCACCCCATGACTGCGAGGAGAGCAGGCCATAATGCAAATTCTCCCTACCCACACCTCCATCTCAGCAACGGCCAGACTCCTAGGCCATTCTCACCGCCCTCATTAAATGACCACACGGGCGCCTGCCTGGAGGCCGCCACTCCCCCCAAATTATCCCGCGGGGCCTGACTGGAAACCACTCCACCCCCACCATCCAACGCGGAAACAAGCCAAATGACAAATTCTCCCCACCCACACCCCTGCCAGCGGCAGCCGCCCCTGAAGAAAACCCAATCCACCATCACTCTGCCAGGCGGCCCCGAAACTCCGCGCCCCACACTCTCATCTGCAGCGCATGGCGGCCTACCTAAGCCTGTCTCCACCCAACACCAGCGCGGGAGGCAGGAGGCCCTGGCACCACCCCCCCCACTAAACCCTAGCAAGATTGGCCTACTGGCCACTCCACGCCCCACACCCATATGCGGGAGAGCAAGCCACATGGCAAATTCTCCCCACCCACACTCTCCTGCTGCAGCGGCGACGGCCGCCAAAAACCCAATCCCCCCTCATCTAGCCGGCGCCTCCTGGCCCCCTCCCCCTATCCTGGGGGCGGCCACTGAAGCCACCCATCATGACCGGCGGCCGGCCCCGAAAACCCATACCCCCCACACTAGCAGGCACGCCCCTACCTCTCCGCCCCAACTCAGCGCAGCGAGCGCCTACTGGCCGTCTCCACGCCCCACACCCATGACTTGCGGGAACAAGGCCAAATGCAAATTCTCCCACCCACACTCCCTCTCTAGCCTGAGGAGGGGCGGCCTCCTGAGGCCACTCCAACCCCCACACCCTATGCTGCGGAGAGAAGCCAAATGACATATTCTCCCCACCCCCTCTTCGTCTCTAGCAGCGGGCGGCCCCTAGAAAACCCATATCCACACGCCCCCCCCCCCCCACACCACCCGGCCACACCACCCCCCCCCCACCCCCCCCACCACCCCCCCCACCCCACACCACCCCCCACCCCCCACCCCAGCCCAGAACCCCCACAACCCCCCCACCCCCCCCACCACCCCCCCCCCCCCCCCCCACACCCCCCCACACTCCCACCCACCCCCCCCCCACCCCCCCACCCCCCCAAATTCACCCGCACCCACCCACCACCCGCCCCCCCCCCCACCCCCCCCCCTCGCCCCCCACCCCCCACCCCCAAAAAACCCCACCCCCACCCCCCCCCCCCCACCCCCAAACCCACCACCCCTCCCCCCCCCCACACCCCCCCCCCCACCCCCCCCCCCCCCCACCCCCCCCCCCCAGACCCCACCACCCCCCCCCCCCCCCCCCCACCCCCCCCCCCCCCCCCCCCCCCCCCCCACCCCACCACACACTCGCGCCCCCCCCCACCCCCCCCCCCCACCCCCCCCCCCCCCCACCCCCCCCCTCCCCCACCCCCCCAACCACCCCCCACCACCCCCCCGCCCCCCCCCCCCCCCCCACCCCCCCCACCCCCCCATCCCCTACCCCCCCCCCCCACCACCCCCCCACCACCCCCCCCCCACCCCCCCCACCACACTCCCCCCCACCCCCCCCCCCCCCCCCCCCCCTCCCCCCCCCCCCCCCCACCCGCCTCCCCCCCACCCCCCCCCCCCACCACCACCCCCCCCCCACCCCCCCCCCCCCCCCCCCCCCCCACCCCCCCCCCCCCCCCCTCCCCCACCCCCCCCCCACCCACCCCCCCCCCCCCCCCCCCCCCCCCCCCCCCCCCCCCCCCCCCCCCCCCCCCCCCCCCCCCCACCCCCCCCCCCCCCCACCCCCCCCCACCCCCCCCCCCCCCCCCCCCCCCCCCCCCCCCCCCCCCCCCCCCCACCCCCCCCCCACCCCCCCCCCCCCCCCCCCCCCCCACCCCCCCCCCCCCCCCCCCCCCCCCCCCCCCCCCCCCCCCACACCCCCCCCCCCCCCCCCCCCCCCCCCCCCCCCCCCCCCCCCACCCCCCCCCCCACCCCACCCCCACCCCCCCCCCCCCCCACAAAAAAAGCTACAAACACAAAAAACACCACAATTTATATTTTTATAATCCCTACAAATACACAAAAACCACTATCTTGAACTTTCTGGCACCTTATACAACATCCACAAAAACCCACACACTACACCGTCACTTCTCTAGTAGGCTGCCTTAAGCATTAGCAAAACGGCGGCCTCCTAGAAACTCCACGCCCCAATCATTTACTCTACTACGAGGGCAAGCCTCCTAGAAACCCACGCCCCACACTTAAATTGCTCACGGCGGCGCCTCCTTGCTCTCACTTCCCCACATACACAACTACTAGGTGGGGCTGGCCTCCTAAAAATCTCCACGCCCCACACTCATCTCTCCTAAAGTGCCGCTACCTGCCACTCAACGCCCCAACACCCAATTTCGCTCACTTAACGAGGCCATCCTAATCTCCACGCCCCACAATCATCATCTCTCTCATATGCTCTACTCTGGCTGCCTCCTGCCAACCACGCCCCAACACTTCCTCTTCTATCTAGGCCACCTCCTGCCACTCACTCCACTCACTAAATCTCAGCTGCTTGGTGGCCTCCTTAGACCCACACCCCACATCATATACCTACCTAGCTGAGGCAGCAGGAAAAAACCCATCCCCACACTACATTCTTTAGCTCGCCTCTCATTTTATCTCCATCCCCACACTCCTTCTTATCGCTGCTGCCTCTTCTCACGCCCACATAACCTACCCCCGCTAGCCCCTCCTGCCGCTCACCACCCCACACTTCATAGCCTACTGCCGCCTACTAGGCCAGCTCCCCTACCTTCCATACTTCTCGCCTACTAAGCCACCACTCCCCCAAAAGACCACCGCCCTACGCCACTCCACCCCCTCAATCCAACCAAGCAAGCCAAAGACAATTCTCCCTACCCACACTCTCCTCTCAAACCCACTTCCTGCCTCTCTCCCCCATTAAATTCCACCGCTGCCTTCCTGGCCACCCACCCCCACACTTCCATCCTACAACAGCCAAAGACAAATTTCCCCACCCAGCACTCTCCACTCTACAACGCGCCTCCTGCCACTCACTCCCCCATTAAATTGACTCAGCTGCCTGCCCACGCCACCCACTACCACACTTCACAAACTCAAGCAAACCAAAGACAAATCTCCCTACCCGAGACTCTCCGTCTCTACAACTGCCATACTTCCTGCCATCTCACTCCCCCATTACTTTATCTCACGCGCCTGCCGCCTAACCTACCCCCCTCTTTTTCTGCTGCGCCTCCTAAGTCTCCGCGCCCCACACTCCACTCTCTACTACCCTTCCTGCCTCTCACCCCCCCATTAATTACCACCCGCCTCCACCACACCCCACTCCTCTCGCTGCCTCCTCCACCCACCCCCCCCAACTACAACAAATACAAACCCCCACCCCCCCCCACCACACTAAGCCACTCCACCCCCACACTCCAACTCTAGCAACCAAGACAACTCCCCACCCCACTCTCCTCTCTCCTGCCTGCCTCCCTAACCCCATACCCACCTCTATCTACTCCGCCTCCTGCCACCACCCCCCTATACCACACTCCTACTCCACTCCACCCCCACACTATCATCATATCTTCTAAACAAGCCAAAGACAAATTCTACCCACCCACACTTCTCCTCTACTACTAGGCTGCCTGCCCCTACCATTTCCCCCTACCTGCGCCTCCTTCTCCGCGCCCCACTTCACATCTCTACCCCAGCCTACCTACCTTCTCCACCCCCACTTCTATCTCTACTCCATCCCTGCACTCACCCCCCCCACTTAACTCTCTACTAAACTACCTACGCCCCCACCCCCACACTCCACTCTAAACAACCAACAAATTACCCACCCACACTCTCTTCTCTAAACTGCGCCTGCCTTCCACTCACCCCCACATTTAAATTATACCACCCCACCTACTGCCATCCACGCCCCACACTCCACTTCTAACAACCAAAGACAATTTCCCCACCCACACTCTCCTGCTCTACTTAGCTGCCTGCCTCCTACCATATCCCCCATTCTCCCGGCCCACGCCCACACCCCCACACTCAAACTTCTAAGGGCTGCCTGCCTGCGTCTCCACGCCCCACACTTCATCAACTCACCAAGCTATTCTCCCCACCCATTCTCCCTCTACTACGGGCTGCCTCCTGCCCTCACTTCCCCACCTTACACCCCGCCCCACTCCCCCATTTCATTAGCTTCTGAGGCTAGGCCTGCCTGCCTAAAAGTCTCCATATCCCACCATTCTCTTTCTAGCTGCTGCTGCCTCCCACTCACTCCCCCATTATTCCCTCTAGGCCTGCCTCCTAAAACCATATCCTCCATTTCTCTTTTTCTGAGCTCTTGCTGCCTCCTAGCCTCCCCCCCCTTCTGTGCTCTCGGCTGCCTACTGGGCCCTCACCCCCACACTCACTCTTCTACAACCAAACAAATCCCCTCCCCACCCCTCTCTCCTCTCCTTCCTGCCCCCACCCCCACACTTCTCATACTTCTAAAGTAAGCCAAAGGACATATTCTCCCCACCCACACTTTCTCCTCTCTAGCAAAGCTGGGCTGCCTGCCTAAAACCATTCTACCATTTCTCTTTTTCTACTCTTGGGCTGCCTTCCTTAGTCTCCGCGCCCCACACTTCATCATCTCTACTGCCAGGCAGCCTACCTAAGCCTTCTCCCCCTACTTCTGTGCTGCTAGCAGCTGGAGTTTCCTGCAAGTCTCACCGCCCCCATTAAACGTGCAGCTAGCTAGCTGGCCCGACTGCCTCTCCACCCCCCACTTCACATATCTTGCTAAAGCAAGCCAAATGACAAATCTCCCTACCCACACTTCTCCATCTCTACTAAGCTGAGGGCCAACTTCCTAGGCCATCTCACCGCCCCATTAAATTGATACTCAGCTAGGCTGAGGGCTGCCTACTGGGGCCACTCCACCCCCACACTTCACATATGCTCTCTAGGATAGGGCTGGCCTGCCTTTCCATCTCCACCCCCACACTTCATCATAGGCTGAGCTGAGGATGAGCAAGCCATAATGGATCTAATTCTCCCCACCCGAGCACTTCTCCATGCTGCTGAGCTGAAGCTGAGGGCTGGCCGGCCTGAACGCCAGTCTCACTCCCCCATTTAAATTGATCTCAGTAGGCTGAGGCTTGGCCTGACTGGAGGCAAGTCTCCGCGCCCCAGCACTTCATCCTGATGCTGAGCTAGGAGAGCAAGGCCATAATGGGTCATATTCTCCCCACCCAGCACTTTCCGAGCTCTGAGCTGAGGCTTAGGCCTGGCCTGCCTGGAAGAAAATCTCCATATCCCAGCCATTTCATCATGTTTCTGAGCTGAGGCTAGGGCTGGCCTCCTGGAGGCCAGTCTCACCGCCCCGCATTTAAATGTGAGACTCAGCTGAAGCTGAGGGCTGGCCTAGTGGAGGCCAGTCTCCACCCCAGCACTTCATCATGATGCTTTGCTGAGGATCAGGGCTGGCCTGCCTGGAGGCCAGTCTCCACGCCCCAGCACTCTCATCATGCTGCTGAGCTGAAGCTGAGGGCCAGACTTCCTGGAGGCCATTCTCACTGCCCCGCATTGTAAATGTGAGACTCAGCTGAAGCTGAGGGCTGGCCTGAGTGGAGGCCAGTCTCCGAGCCCCAGCACTGTCATCATGATGCTTTGCTGAGGATGAGGACTGGCCTGCCTGGAGGCCAGTCTCAACGCCCCAGCACTGTCATCATGATGCTGAGCTGAGGATGAGCATAATGTATCAAATTCTCCCCACCCGAGTACTGTCTCCGTGCTGCTGAGCTGAAGCTGAGGGCTGGCCTGACTGGATGGAGGCCAGTCTCCACGCCCCAGCACTGTCATCATGATGCTGAGCTGAGGATGAGCAATGGCCATAATGGATCAAGTTCTCTATACCCGAACACTGTCTCCGTGCTGCTGAGCTGAAGCTGAGGGCCAGACTTCCTGGAGGCCATTCTCACCGCCCCGCATTGTAAATGTGATACTCAGCTGAGGCTGAGGCCTGGCCTGACTGGAGGCCAGTCTCCACGCCCTAGCACTGTCATCAAGATGCTGAGGTGAGGATGAGCAATGGCCATAATGGGTCATATTCTCCCCACCCGAGCACTTTCTCCATGCTGCTGAGCTGAAGCTGAGGAACTGGTATGCCTGGAGGCCAGTCTCACTGCCCCGCATTGTCAATGTGATGCTTTGCTGAGGATGAGGGCTGGCCTGACTGGATGGAGGCCAGTCTCCACGCCCCAGCACTATCATCATGATGCTGTGCTGAGGATGAGCAATGGCCATAATGGATCAAATTCTCCCCACCTGAGCACTGTCTCCGTGCTGCTGAGCTGAGGCTGAGGACTGGCCTGCCTGGAAGAAAGTCTCCATATCCCAGCCATTTCATCATTTTTATGAGCTGAGGCTTAGGGCTGGCCTGCATGGAGGCCAGTCTCACTGCCCCGCATTGTAAATGTGATGCACAGCTAAGGCTGAGGCCTGGCCTGCCTGGAAGAAAATCTCCATATCCCAGCCATTTCATCATTTTTATGAGCTGAGGCTTAGGGCTGGCCTGCCTGGATGAAGGTCTCCGCGCCCCAGCACTGTCATCATGCTGCTGAGTTGAGGCCGATGGCAGGCCTACCTGGAAGCCTGTCTCCAAGCCCCAGCACTGTCGTACTGCTGCTGAGCGAGGCTGAAGGATGGTTTTCCTGGAGGCAAGTCTCACGACCCCCGCACTGTAAACGTGCTGCTGAGCTAAGGCTGGCCTGACTGGAGGCCAGTCTCCACGCCCCAGCACTGTCATCATGATGCTGTGCTGAGGATGAGCAATGGCCATAATGGATCAAATTCTCCCTACCCGAGCACTGTCTCCATGCTGCTGAGCTGAAGCTGAGGGCCAGACTTCCTGAAGGCCATTCTCACCGCCCTGCATTGTAAATGTGATACTCAGCTGAAGCTGAGGGCTGGCCTGCCTGGAGGCCAGTCTCACTGCCCCGCATCGTAAATGTGATGCTCAGCTGAGGCTGAGGTTTGGCCTGACTGGATTGAGGCCAGTCTCCACGCCCCAGCACTATCATCATGAAGCTGTGCTGAGGATGAGCAATGGCCATAATGGATCAAATTCTCCCCACCCGAGCACTGTCTCCGTGCTGCTGAGCTGAGGCTGAGGCCTGGCCTGCCTGGAAGAAAATCTCCATATGCCAGCCATTTCATCATGTTTCTGAGCTGAGGCTTAGGGCTGGCCTGCCTGGATGAAAGTCTCCGCGCCCCAGCACTGTCATCATGCTGCTGAGCTGAGGCTGATGGCAGGCCTACCTGGAAGCCTGTCTCCAAGCCCAAGCACTGTCGTAGTGCTGCTGAGGGAGGCTGAAGGATGGTTTCCCTGGAGGCAAGTCTCACCGCCCCCGCACTGTAAACGTGCTGCTGAGCTAAGATTGGCCTGACTGGAGGCCAGTCTCCACGCCCCAGCACTGTCATCATGATGTTGTGCTGAGGATGAGCAATGGCCATCATGGATCAAATTCTCCCCACCCGAGCACTGTCTCCGTGCTGCTGAGCTGAGGCTGAGGACTGGCCTGCCTGGAAGAAAGTCTCCATATCCCAGCCATTTCATCCTGTTTCTGAGTTGAGGCTGAGGGCTGGCCTTCCTGGAGGCCAGTCTCACTGTCCCGCATTGTCAATGTTATGCTTTACTGAGGATGAGGGCTGGCCTGACTGGATTGAGGCCAGTCTCACTGCCCCGCATTATCAATGTGATGCTTTGCTGAGGCTGAGGCCTGGCCTGCCTGGAAGAAAGTCTCCATATCCCAGCCATTTCATCATGTTTCTGAGCTGAGGCTGGGGGGGGCCCCCCTGGGGGCCCATTCTCCCCCCCCCCCTTTTTAAATGTGTTGCTCAGCTGAGGTGGAGGCCTGCCCCCCCCCAAAAAAAATCCCCTTTTCCTGGCCTTTTCATCATTTTTCTGAGCTGAGGCTTAGGGCTGGCCTGCCTGGAAGCCTGTCTCCAAGCCCCAGTACTGTCGTAGTGCTGCTGAGCGAGGCTGGCCTGACTGGAGGCCAGTCTCCACGCCCCAGCACTGTCATCATGATGCTGTGCTGAGGATGAGCAATGGCCATAATGGATCAAATTCTCCCTACCCGAGCACTGTCTCCGTGCTGCTGAGCTTTGCTGAGGATGAGGGCTGGCCTTCCTGGAGGCCAGTCTCCAACGCCCCAGCACTGTCATCATGATGCTGTGCTGAGGATGACTAATGGCCATAATGGATCATATTCTCCCCACCCGAGCACTTTCTCCGTGCTGCTGAGCAGAAGCTGAGGGCTGGCCTGCCTGGAAGAAAATCTCCATATCCTAGCCATTTCATCATTTTTCTGAGCTGAGGCTTAGGGCTGGCCTTCCTGGATGAAAGTCTCCGCGCCCCAGCACTGTCATCATGCTGCTGAGCTGAGGCCGATGGCAGGCCTACCTGGAAGCCTGTCTCCAAGCCCCAGTACTGTCGTAGTGCTGCTGAGCGAGGCTGAAGGATGGTTTTCCTGGAGGCAAGTCTCACGACCCCCGCACTGTAAACGTGCTGCTGAGCTAAGGCTGGCCTGACTGGAGGCCAGTCTCCCAGCCCCAGCACTGTCAGCATGATGCTTTGCTGAGGATGAGGGCTTGCCTGCCTGAAGGCCAGTCTCCCAGCCCCAGCACTGTCAGCATGATGCTTTGCTGAGGATGAGGGCTTGCCTGCCTGAAGGCCAGTCTCCCAGCCCCAGCACTATCATCATGATGCTGTGCTGAGGATGAGCAATGGCCATAATGGATCAAATTCTCCCTACCCGAGCACTGTCTCCGTGCTGCTGAGCTGAAGCTGAGGGCCAGACTTCTTGAAGGCCATTCTCACCGCCCCGCATTGTAAATGTGATACTCAGCTGAAGCTGAGGGCTGGCCTAACTGGAGGCCAGTCTCCACGCCCCAGCACTGTCATCATGATGCTGAGCTGAGGATGAGCAATGGCGATAATGGATCAAATTCTCCCCACCCGGGCACTATCTCCATGCTGCTAAGCTGAAGCTGAAGGCTGGCCTGCCTGAAGGCTAGTCTCACTGCCCCGCATTGTAAATGTGATGCTCAGTTGAGTCTGAGGCTTGGCCTGACTGGAGGCAAGTCTCCACGCCCCAGCACTGTCATCCTGATGCTGAGCTGAGGATGAGCAATGGCCATAATGGGTCATATTCTCCCCACCCGAGCACTGTGTCCGAGCTGCTGAGCTGAAGCTGAGGGCTGGCCTGCCTGGAGGCCAGTCTCCCAGCCCCAGCACTGTCAGCATGATGCTTTGCTGAGGATGAGGGCTTGCCTGCCTGAAGGCCAGTCTCACTGCCCCGCATTGTAAATGTGATGCTCAGGTGAGGCTGAGGGCTGGCCTGACTGGAGGCAAGTTTCCACATCCCAGCACTGTCATCATGATGCTTTGCTGAGAATCAGGGCTGGCCTGCCTGGAGGCCAGTCTCCACGCCCCAGCACTGTCATCATGATGCTGTGCTGAGTGCTTTATTGTGTGCTTTTGGACGAGAAATGCAGTTTTAGCTGGTGTACGGCTGAAAACTACGATTTTGCATGACATTGATCACAGAATGAGGATTTCATGCTTGGAGGCGATTTTTAAGGGGAGATGTGCTATGACTATGTTTTCTGACATAACCATCCTGTTTTGCATGTTTTGTTTGATACTGGTATGTTATTGTGGAAAAATGACGTGTTTTTCAAAGAAATCAACTTTTTAGCATTTCTTGTGGACAATCGCTTTCCTGTGGTGCTTTCGGACGAGAAATGCTGTTTGAGTTACTTTAGTGGTGAAAACTAGGGTGTTACATGAAATTGATTATAGAATGACGATTTCATGCTTGGAGGGCAGTTTTAATGACACATTTCATAAAACCTTGTCTGTCATATTAATCATATTTTGTATGTTTCCTTATCTCGATGTGGTTTTGTGAAGAAATGACATGTTTTTCAAAGAAATCAACTTTTGAGTGTTTCTTGAGGAAAAACGCGTTTGTTTGTGCTTTTGGGCAAGAAATGCAATTTTAGCTAGTGTAATGAGGAAAACTGCAGTTTCACATGAAATTTATCACAGAATGGATATTTCATGTTTGAAGGTCAGTTTTAATATAAAATTTTATAAAACCTTGTCTGTCATATTAATCATATTTTGCATGTTTCCTTATCTCGATGTGTTTTTGTGAAGAAATGACATGTTTTTCAAAGAAATCAACTTTTGAGTGTTTCTTGTGTAAAATAGTTTTTGCATTTGGTTTTTGACGAGAAATGCTGTTTGAGTTACTTTAGTAGTGAAAACTAGGGTTTTACATGAAATTGATCATATAATGAAGATTTCGTGCTTGGAGGGCAGTTTTAATGACACATTTCATCAACCATGTTTTCTGGCATATTTATCCTGTTTTTCATCA
This sequence comes from Pterois miles, assembly GCA_947000775.1. NCBI lineage: Eukaryota > Metazoa > Chordata > Actinopteri > Perciformes > Scorpaenidae > Pterois > Pterois miles. The sequence continues at coordinate 16,923,087 of CAMQGK010000229.1, read as the reverse complement.
TGTTTTCAGTGATACTGACGTGTTTTTGTACAGAAATGACATGTTTTTCAAAGAAATCAACTTTTGAGTGTTTCTTGAGGAAAAAACGAGTTTTTGTGTGCTTTTGGGCAAGAAATGCAATTTTAGCTAGTGTAATGAGGAAAATTGGGGTTTCACATGAAATTAATCACAGAATGGATATTTCATGTTTGAAGGTCAGTTTTAATATAAAATTTTATAAAACTTTGTCTGTCATATTAATCCTTTTTTGCATGTTTCAACTTATCGCGATGTGTTTTTCTGAAGAAATGACATGTTTTTGACAGAAATCAACCTTTGAGTGTTTCTTGTGGAAACAGCTTTTCTGTGTACTTTAGGACGAGAAGTGCAGTTGTAGCTACTTTAGTGGATGAAAACCAAAGTTTTACATGGGATTTCGCCGGCTTGGAGGACACGGACGGCACTGTCGTAAAGCTGCTCAGCTCAGGGTGAGGACTCTCCTGCCCGGAGAACAGTCGCCACGCACACACCGTCATCTTGCTGCTGAAGTTAGGCTGAGGCCTGTATGAAAGTCATTGTGATGCTGAGATGAGAATGAGGGCTGGCCTGCCTGGATGAAAGTTTTCACGTCCCAGCAATGTCATTGTGTTGCTGAGTTGAGGCTGAGGGCAAGCTTACCTGGATTAAAGTCTCCACGCCCCAGCACTGTCATCATGCTGCCTATTTGAGGCGGTGGGCTGGCTTGCCTGGAAGAAAATCTCCACGCCCCAGTAATGTCATTGTACTGCTGAGCTGAGGCAGAGGGCCAGCCTCCCTGGAGGAAAGTCTCAACGCCCCTGCACTGGAAATGTGCTGCTGAGCTGAGGCTGTGGGTTGGCCTGCCTGTAGGAAAATCTCCACACCCCAGCAATGTCATAATACTGCTGACCTGAGGCTGAGGGATGGCAGTCAAGGATTAAAAACTCCATGCCCCAGCACTATCATCGTGCTTTTGAGCTGATGCTGAGGGCCTGTCTGCCTGTTTGAAAGTCTCCACGCCCCAGCCATGTCGTGCTGCTGAGCTGAAGAGCTGAGGCTGAGGGCCTGCCTGGATGAAAGTTTCCCTGCTCCAGCCATGTCGTGCTGCCTAGTCTGAGGCAGAGCGCTGGTCTGCCTGGAGGCCCGTGTCCACGCTCCAACAATGCCATGGTGCTGCTGAGTTTGAGGCTGAGTGCTTGCCTGCTTGGATGAAAGTCTTCACGCCTCAGCAATGTAACCGTTCCGCTGAGCTGAGGCTGAGGGATGGCCATCCAGGATAAAAGTCTCCATGCTGCAGCAGTGTCATCGTGTTACTTAGACGAGGCTGAGGGCTGGAGGCCAATCTCAGCGCCCCTTCACTTGTAAACGTGCTGCTTAGCTGAGGCTCAGGGTTGGCCTGCATGGATGAAATATTCCACGCCCCAGCACCATCGTATCATCATCGTATTTGCCATCCTGGATGAAAGTTTCCAAGCCCCCGTACTGACAACGTAATTCTGAGCTGAGTCTGGGGGGCTGGCCTGACTGGAGGCCAGTCTCCACGCCCCAGCACTGTCATCATGATGCTTTGCTGAGGATGAGGGCTGGCCTGCCTGGAGGCCAGTCTGCACACCCCAGCACTTGAGGGATAACCTGCCTGGAGGCTAATCTCACTGCCCCCGCACTGACAACATAATTCTGAGCTGAGGCTGGGGACTGGCCTGCCTGGAAAAAAATCTCCATGCCCCATCAATGTCATTGTGCTCCTGAGTTGAGGTTGAAGGCCGGCATGCTGGCCATTCTACAAGCCCCAGCACTGTCGTAGTGCTGCTGAGCTGAGGCTGAGGGCCAGAATACCCGAAGCCCAGTCTCCACACCCCAGATCTGTAATGATGTTGCTGAGCTGAGGATGATGGATGGTCATCCTGGATGCATGTCTCCATGCCCAGCACTGTCATGATGATGCTGAGCTGAGGCTGTGGGCTGGCCTGCCTCTAAGAAAATCTCCAGGCCCCAGCAGCATCATTGTTCTGCTGAACTGAGGCTAAGGTCCTGTCTGCCTGAAGGCAAATCTCACCACCAACATCACTGTCATCATGCTGTTGAGCTGAACATGAGGGCTGGTCTGCCTGGATGAAAATCTACACACCCCAGCAATGTCATTGTGCGGCTGAGGGCCGGCCTGCCTGGTGGCCAGTGTCCATGCCCAAGCACCGTCATCGTGCTGCTGCTCTGAGGTTGAGGGCCTGCCTGCTTGGACTGAAAGTCTCCACGCCCCAGAACTGTGATAGTACTGCTGAGGTGAGGCTGAGGGATGGCCTGCCTGGAAGAAAGTTTGCACGCCCCCAGCAATGTCATCGTGCTGCTGAGCTGATGCCGAGAGCTGGCCTTGCTGAAGGCCAGTCTCACCACCTCCGCATTATAAACATGAGGCTGAGGACCGGTAAAGAAGAATGGAAGAAAATATCCCTGCCACAGCAATGTCATCATGCTTAGCTTGAGGCTGAGGGCTGGCTTGCCTAGAAGAAATCCTTCATGCCCCAGCTTTGTCATGGTGATTCTGAGCTGAGGCTGAGGTTATGATGTGTTTATACTAACTGTGAAATGTCTAATTCAAGTAATGTACAGTAGCTGTAATCATCATTTCTGTGTGTCTGGCACCAGTTGTAATATGACATACGTAACTGTTCCTATGATACCTTCTACTGGATGACATCAAAACTACAACTTGCCTGCAGCTTTTTGTCGTGAATGGTGGTGTTCGGTGTGTCTCGCACATAATGCTTGCTTGCACCTGCCGATGTAGAAAAAAAAAACGTAACTCATGTTACTCATGGATGTGTTTCTGTGACGACGTGACCCTCTTTTTCACAGAAATCTACGACTGGGTTTTTCTTGTGCAAAAATGCATTTTTGTTTGGTTTGTTAGAGATATAGAGTTAAAGCTTAGTTCAGTGGTCGAAGCTACAGTTTTACTGTAATCTGAATTTAAAATGAATATATTAAAATAAGGAGACCAAATAATATTAAATAGAACTAAATAAATAATTTTTTATGTCATACCCATCCTTTTTTGGTTGTTCCAAATGCAATAGATACGTTTTTTTTTTTTTTTTGTAGAAAAGCTCTTTTTCACAAACATCCACTTTTGAATGTTTCTTGCGAAAAAGTGCATTTCATCAATTTGGTTTGGGCAGAGAGAAGGAGCGTAAACTAATCAATGATCAAACATGTTCTGCTCAACTATACTTCCTTGAGGAGAAATGCACTTCTGTGTACTTTTGGGAAAGAAACACAGTTAGATCTAGTTCAATGGTGAAAATGTGTTTTGCATTGAATGTGCTCCGAAGGAAGATGTGATGCTGAGGCCAGTTTTCACTTGAACTATTATTTACATGTTCCCAGTCATTTTTATCCTGTTGTGCCTGTTTTCAGTGTTATTGACGTGTTTTTGTATAGAAATAACATGTTTTTCACAGAAATCAACTTTTGAGTGTTTCTTGTGGAAACCGTTTTTCTGTGTACTTTTGGACGAGAAGTGCAGTTGTAGCTACTTCAGTGATGAAAACCAAAGTTTTACAATGGGATTTCGGCGGCTTGGAGGACACGGACGCTCAGGGTGTCATCATGCCGCTCAACTCAGTGTGAGAACTCTCTCCTGCCCGGAGAACAGTTGCCACGCACATCATGATGTATGTATCAATGTTCTATGTTCAATATGATTTAATGGACGAGAAATGCAGTTTGAGTCACTGTATTGTTGAAAACTACGGTTTTGCATGAAACTGATCACAGAATGAAGACGTTATGCGTGGCAGGTATTTTTAATGACAAATTTGATAAAACCATGTTTTCTGTCATATTAATCCTGTTTGGTATAGTTTCAGTGACCCTGATGTGTTTTTGTGAAGAAATGACATGTTTTTCAGAGAAATCAACTTTTTAGCATTTCTTATGGACAATCGCTTTACTGTCTGCTTTAGGACGGAAAATGCTGTTTGAGTTACTTTAGTGGTGAAAACTAGAGTTTTACATGAAATTGATCATAGAATGAGGAATTCATGCCTGGAGGCAAGTTTTAAGGTGAAATGTTCTATAACTGTGTTTTCTGACATGACCATCCTGTCTTGCATGTTTTCAGTGGTGTGTTTCTGTGAAGAGATGACATGTTTTTCAGAGAAATCAACTTTTTAGCATTTCTTATGGATAATCGCTTTACTGTGTGCTTTAGGACGAGAAATGCCGTTTGAGTTACTTTGGTGGTGAAAACTAGGGTTTTACATGAAATTGATAATAGAATGAAGATTTTATGCTTGGAGGGCAGTTTTAATGACACATATCATTAAACCATGTTTTCTGGCATATTAATCCTGTTTTGCATGTTTTCAGTGATACTGACGTGTTTTTGTACAGAAATGACGTTTTTTTTTCAAAGAAATCAACTTTTCAGTGTTTCTTGAGGAAAAACGTGTTTGTGTGTAGCTATTGGAATGAGAATTGAAATTAATGACAGAATGGATATTTCATGTTTGAAGGTCAGTTTTAATATGAAATTTTATAAAACCTTGTCTGTCATATTTATCATATTTTGCATGTTTCCTTATCTCGATGTGTTTTTGTGAAGAAATGACATGTTTCTGACAGAAATCAACTTTTGAGTGTTTCTTGTGGAAACCGCTTTTCTGTGTACTTTTGGATGAGAAGTGCAGTTGTAGCCACTTTAGTGGATGAAAACCGAAGTTTTACGTGGGATTTCGGCGGCTTGGAGGACACGGACGCTCAGGGTGTGGATAGCCTGCTTTACAAGCCTTTCTCCACGCACAGCCTTGTCATCATGCCGCTCAACTCAGTGTGAGAACTCTCTCCTGCCCGGAGAACAGTTGCCACGCACATCATGATGTATGTATCAGTGTTCTATGTTCAATATGATTTAATGGACGAGAAATGCAGTTTGAGTCACTGTATTGTTGAAAACTACGGTTTTGCATGAAACTGATCACAGAATGAAGACGTTATGCGTGGCAGGTATTTTTAATGACAAATTTGATAAAACCATGTTTTCTGTCATATTAATCCTGTTTGGTATAGTTTCAGTGACCCTGATGTGTTTTTGTGAAGAAATGACATGTTTTTCAGAGAAATCAACTTTTTAGCATTTCTTATGGACAATCGCTTTACTGTGTGCTTTAGGACGAGAAATGCTGTTTGAGTTACTTTAGTGGTGAAAACTAGAGTTTTACATGAAATTGATCACAGAATGAGGAATTCATGCCTGGAGGCAAGTTTTAAGGTGAAATGTTCTATAACTGTTTTCTGACATCACCATCCTGTCTTGCATGTTTTCAGTGGTGTGTTTCTGTGAAGAGATGACATGTTTTTAAGAGAAATCAACTTTTTAGCATTTCTTATGGATAATCGCTTTACTGTGTGCTTTAGGACGAGAAATGCCATTTGAGTTACTTTGGTGGTGAAAACTAGGGTTTTACATGAAATTGATAATAGAATGAAGATTTTATGCTTGGAGGGCAGTTTTAATGACACATATCATTAAACCATGTTTTCTGGCATATTAATCCTGTTTTGCATGTTTTCAGTGATACTGACGTGTTTTTGTACAGAAATGACGTTTTTTTTTCAAAGAAATCAACTTTTCAGTGTTTCTTGAGGAAAAACGTGTTTGTGTGTAGCTATTGGAATGAGAATTGAAATTAATGACAGAATGGATATTTCATGTTTGAAGGTCAGTTTAATATAACATTTTATAAAACCTTGTCATATTAATCATATTTTGCATGTTTCCTTATGTCGATGTGTTTTTGTGAAGAAATTACATGTTTCTGACAGAAATCAACTTTGGAGTGTTTCTTGTGGAAACCGCTTTTCTGTGTACTTTTGGATGAGAAGTGCAGTTGTAGCCACTTTAGTGGATGAAAACCGAAGTTTTACGTGGGATTTCGGCGGCTTGGAGGACACGGACACTCAGGGTGTGGATAGCCTGCTTTACAAGCCTTTCTCCACGCACAGCCTTGTCATCATGCCGCTCAACTCAGTGTGAGAACTCTCTCCTGTCCGGAGAACAGTTGCCACGCACATCATGATGTATGTATCAGTGTTCTATGTTCAATATGATTTAATGGACGAGAAATGCAGTTTGAGTCACTGTATTGTTGAAAACTACGGTTTTGCATGAAACTGATCACAGAATGAAGACGTTATGCGTGGCAGGTATTTTTAATGACAAATTTGATAAAACCATGTTTTCTGTCATATTAATCCTGTTTGGTATAGTTTCAGTGACCCTGATGTGTTTTTGTGAAGAAATGACATGTTTTTCAGAGAAATCAACTTTTTAGCATTTCTTATGGACAATCGCTTTACTGTGTGCTTTAGGACGAGAAATGCTGTTTGAGTTACTTTGGTGGTGAAAACTAGGGTTTTACATGAAATTGATAATAGAATGAAGATTTTATGCTTGGAGGGCAGTTTTAATGACACATATCATTAAACCATGTTTTCTGGCATATTAATCCTGTTTTGCATGTTTTCAGTGATACTGACGTGTTTTTGTACAGAAATGACGTTTTTTTTTTCAAAGAAATCAACTTTTCAGTGTTTCTTGAGGAAAAACGTGTTTGTGTGTAGCTATTGGAATGAGAATTGAAATTAATGACATAATGGATATTTCATGTTTGAAGGTCAGTTTTAATATGAAATTTTATCAAACCTTGTCTGTCATATTAATCATATTTTGCATGTTTCCTTATGTCGATGTGTTTTTGTGAAGAAATGACATGTTTTTCAGAGAAATCAACTTTTTAGCATTTCTTATGGATAATCGCTTTACTGTGTGCTTTAGGACGAGAAATGCCGTTTGAGTTACTTTGGTGGTGAAAACTAGGGTTTTACATGAAATTGATAATAGAATGAAGATTTTATGCTTGGAGGGCAGTTTTAATGACACATATCATTAAACCATGTTTTCTGGCATATTAATCCTGTTTTGCATGTTTTCAGTGATACTGACGTGTTTTTGTACAGAAATGACGTTTTTTTTTTCAAAGAAATCAACTTTTCAGTGTTTCTTGAGGAAAAACGTGTTTGTGTGTAGCTTTTGGAATGAGAATTGAAATTAATGACAGAATGGATATTTCATGTTTGAAGGTCAGTTTAATATAACATTTTATAAAACCTTGTCTGTCATATTAATCATATTTTGCATGTTTCCTTATCTCGATGTGTTTTTGTGAAGAAATGACATGTTTTTCACAGAAATCAACTTTTGGGTGTTTCTTGTGGAAACCGTTTTTCTGTGTACTTTTGGACGAGAAGTGCAATTGTAGCTACTTCTGTGGATGAAAACCGAAGTTTTACGTGGGATTTCGGCGGCTTGGAGGACACTGACGCTCAGGGTGTGGATAACCTGCTTTACAAGCCTTTCTCCACGCACAGCCTTGTCATCATGCCGCTCAACTCAGTGTGAGAACTCTCTCCTGCCCGGAGAACAGTTGCCACGCACATCATGATGTATGTATCAGTGTTCTATGTTCAATATGATGTAATGGACGAGAAATGCAGTTTGAGTCACTGTATTGTTGAAAACTACGGTTTTGCATGAAACTGATCACAGAATGAAGACGTTATGCCTGGCAGGTATTTTTAATGACACAAATTTGATAAAACCATGTTTTCTGTCATATTAATCCTGTTTGGTATAGTTTCAGTGACCCTGATGTGTTTTTGTGAAGAAATGACATGTTTTTCAGAGAAATCAACTTTTTAGCATTTCTTATGGACAATCGCTTTACTGTGTGCTTTAGGACGAAAAATGCTGTTTGAGTTACTTTAGTGGTGAAAACTAGAGTTTTACATGAAATTGATCACAGAATGGGAATTCATGCCTGGAGGCAAGTTTTAAGGTGAAATGTTCTATAACTGTGTTTTACATGGGATTTAAGCCGGCTTGGAGGACACGGACGGCACTGTCGTAAAGCTGCTCAGCTCAGGGTGAGGATCGCCTGCTCTGCAAGCCAGTCTCCACGCACAGCCCTGTCATCATGCCGCTCAACTCAGTGACGACTCTCCTGCCCGGAGAACAGTCGCCACGCACATCATTATGTATGTATCTATGTTCTATGTTCAGGATTATTTAACATATCTTTTGGTGGAAAAATCGCGTTTTTGTGTGCTTTTGGAGGACAATTGTAGATTGAGCTAGTTAGTGATAACAACTACAGTCTTACATGAAACTGAGCACAGAATGAAGATGTCATGCCTGGAAATACGTTGTTGTAAAATTTTATTAAATTACGTTTTTTGTCATCATACATTTGGTTTTGCATGTTTCCAGCAATAATGATGATGATGTTTTCTACAAATGATGTTCACAAAAATCCACCTTTTGAGTGTTTCCTGTGGTAAAACGCATTTCTGTGTGATTTTAGGGGGTAAATGCAGTTATCAGCTACTTTAGACCAGAGTTTTACATGCTAGAGCGAGAGAATCAAGTCTCCACGCACTAGCACCGTCATCTTGCTGCTGAGGTTAGGCTGAGGGCCGGCATGCCTGGATGAAAGTCATTGTGATGCTGAGATGAGATTGAGGGCTGGCCTGCCTTGATGAAAGTCTCCACGCCCCTACACTGTAAATGTGCTGCTGAGCTGAGGCTGAGGGTTGGCCTGCCTGGAGGCCAGTCTCACCGCCCCCGTACTGACAGCGTAATTCTGAGCTGAGGGCTGGCCTGCCTGGAAGAAAGTTTCCACGTCCCAGCAATGTCATTGTGTTGCTGAGCTGAGGCTGAGGGTGGGACTACCTGGATGAAAGTCTCCACGCCCCAGCTCTGTCATCATGCTGCTGAGCTTAGGCGGAGGGCCAGCCTGCCTGGATGAAAGTCTCCATGCCCCTACACTGTAAATGTACTGCTGAGCTGACGCTGAGGGCTGGCCTACCTGGAGGCCAGTCTCAACGCCCCAGCACCGCAATTGTGCGGCTGAGCAGTGGCTGAGCGATGGCCATCCTGGATGAATTTCTCCATGTCCCAGCATTGTCATCATGCTGCTGAGCTGAGGCGGAGGGCCAGCCTGCCTGGAGGCCAATGTCCACGCCCCAGCTCTCTCATAGTGCTTCTGAGCACAGGCTGAGGGCCTGCCTGCCTCGAGGCCAGTCTCACTGCCCCTGCACTGGAAATGTGCTGCTGAGCTGAGGCTGAGGGCTGACCTGTCTGGATGAAAGTCTCCATGTCTCAAAACTGTGATGGTGCTGCTGACCTGAGGCTGTGGGCTGGCCTGCCCTGAGGCCAATGTCACCACCCCTGAACTGTAAACGTGCTTGTGAGCTGAGGCTGAGGACTGACCTTCCTGGAAGTAAATGTCCGTGCCCCAGCAATGTTGTTGCTGCTGTTGCTGAGCTGAGGTTGAGTGCCGGCCGACATGGATTCATGTCTCCACGCCCCAGCTCTCTCATAGTGCTGCTCTGCTTTGGCCGAGGGCAGGCCCTCCTGGAGGCCAGTCTCACTGCCCCTGCACTGGAAACGTGCTGCTGACCTGAGGCTACGGGCTGGCCTGCCTTGAGGCCAATGTCACCACCCCTGAACTCAACTGTAAGAAAATCTCCACTCCCTTGCGATGTCATAATGCTGCTGACCTGAGGCTGAGGGATGGCAGTTAAGGATCAAAGACTCCATGCCCCAGCACCGTCATCGTGCTTTTAAGCTGATGCTGCGGGCCTGTCTGCCTGTATGAAAGTCTTGACGCCCCAACACTGTCATCATGCTGCTGAGCTGAGGAGCTGAGGTTGAGGGCCTGCCTGGATGAAAGTCTTGACGTCCCAGCACTGTCATTGTGCTGCTGAATCTGAGGCTCAGCGCTGGCCTTCCTGGATGCCTTTCTCCACGCCCCAGCACCGTCATCGTGCTGCTGAGTCTGAGGCAGAGCGCTGGTCTGCCTAGACCACCGTGTCCACGCTCCAGCACTGTCATCATGCTGCTGAGCTGAGGATGATGGATGTCCAGACTGGATGAAAGTCTCAATGCCCCAGCACCGTCATCGTGCTTTTAAGCTGATGCTGAGGGCCTGTCTGCCTGTATGAAAGTCTTGACGCCCCAATACTGTCATCGTGCTGCTGAGATGAGGTTAAGTGCCGGCCTACATGGAGTCCTGACTCCATGCCGCAGCTCAGTCATTGTGCTTCTGGGTTTCGGCTGAGGGCTGGCCTGCCTGGAAGAAAGTCTCCGTGCCCCAAGAATGTCATTATAATGCTGAGATGAGGCACAGGGTTGATCTTCATGGATGAAATATTCCACGCCCCAGCACTGTCATCGTGTTGGCCATCATTGTTGAAAGTTTCCAAGCACCAGCAGTGTCATCATGTTGCTGAGCTGAGGCGGTGGGCTGGCCTGTCCGGAAGAAAATCTCCACACCCCAGTAATGTCATTGTACTGCTGAGCTGAGGCGGAGGGCCAGCCTGCCTGGAGGCCAATGTCCACGCCCCAGCTCTCTCATAGTGCTGCGGAGCTGAGGCTGAGGGCTGGCCTGCCCTGAAGCCAATGTCACCACCCCTGAACTGTAAACGTGCTTGTGAGCTGAGGCTGAGGGCTGACCTGCCTGGAAGTAAATGTCCGTGCCCCAGCAATGTTGTTGCTGCTGCTGCTGAGTTGAGGTTGAGCGCCCCAGCTCTGTCATAGTGTTGCTGGACTTTGGCCGAGGGCAAGCCCTCCTGGAGGCCAGTCTCACTATCCCTGCACTGGAAACGTGCTGCTGACCTGAGGCTGTGGGGCTGGCCTGCCTGGAGGCCAATGTCACCACCCCTGAACTCAGCTGTAAGAAAATTTCCACTCCCTTGCAATGTCATAATGCTGCTGACCTGAGGCTGAGGGATGGCAGTTAAGGATCAAAACTCCATGCCCCAGCACCGTCATCGTGCTTTTAAGCTGATGCTGAGGGCCTGTCTGCCTGTATGAAAGTCTTGACGCCCCAACACTGTCATCGTGCTGCTGAATCTGAGGCTGAGGGCTGACCTGCCTGAATGAAAATTTCCCTGCTCCAGCCATTACATCGTGCTGCTGAGCTGAGGATGATGGATGTCCAGACTGGATGAAAGTCTCAATGCCCCAGCACTGTCATTGTGCTGCTGAATCTGAGGCTGAGGGCTGGCCTGCCTGGATGAAAGTGTCCCTGCTCCAGCCATTACATCGTGCTGCTGAGCTGAGGAGCTGAGGCTGAGGGCCTGCCTGGATGAAAGTCTTGACGCCCCAGCACTGTCATTATGCTCCCAAATCTGAGGCTGAGGGCTGGCCTGCCTGGAAGAAAATATCCATGCCCCAAGAATGTCATTATAATGCTGAGATGAGGCTCAGGGTTGGCCTTCATGGATGAAATATTCCACGCCCCAGCATGTCATCGTGTTGGCCATCCTGGTTGAAAGTTTCCAAGCACCAGAAGTGTCATCGTGTTGCTGAGCTGAGGCTGAGGGCTGGCCTGCCTGGATGAAAGTCTCAGTGCCCCAGCACTCTCATCGTGCTGCTGAGTCTGAGGCTGAGGGCTGGCCTGCCTGGATGAAAGTTTCCCTGCTCCAGCCATTACTCGTGCTGCTGAGCTGAGGAGCTGAGGCTGAGGGCCTGCCTGGATGAAAGTCTTGACGCCCCAGCACTGTCATTGTGCTGCTGAATCTGAGGCTGAGGGCTGGCCTGCCTGGAAGAAAATCTCCATGCCCCAGTAATGTGATAGTGCTGCTGAGCTGAGGCTGAGGGCCGGCCTGCCTGTAGGCCAGTCTCTGTTCCCTGCACTGGAAATGTGCTGCTGAGCTGAGGCTGAGGGCTGGCCTGACTGGATGAAAGTCTCAACGCCCCAGCACTGTCATCGTGCTGCTGAGTCTGAGGCTGAGCTCTGGCCTTCGTGGACGCCTTTCTCCACGCCCCAGCTCCGTCATCGTGCTGCTAAGTCTGAGGCTGATTGTTGGTGCTCCTGGAGGCCCGTGCCCACGCTCCAACAATGCCATGGTGCTGCTGAGTTTGAGGCTGAGTGCTGGCCTGCTTAGATGAAAGTCTTCACGTCTCAGCAATGTAACCGTACTGCTGAGCTGAGGCTGAGGGATGGCCATCCAGGATGAAAGTTTCCACTCCCCAGCACCGTCATCGTGCTACTGATCTGAGGATGACGGATGGCCATACTGGATGAATTTCTTCACGCCCCATCAATGTCATTATGCTCCTGAGTTGAGGCTGAAGGCCGGCCTGCCTGGAGGCCAGTCTCACCACCCCAGCACCGTTATAGTGCTGCTGACCTAAGGCTGAGGGCTGGCCTGACTGGAGGCCAGTCTCCACGCCCCAGCACTGTCATCATGATGCTGTGCTGAGGATGAGCAATGGCTTGTGAGCTGAGGCTGAGGACTGACCTTCCTGGAAGTAAATGTCCGTGCCCCAGCAATGTTGTTGCTGCTGTTGCTGAGTTGAGGTTGAGTGCCAGCCCACATGGATTCCTGACTCCACGCCCCAGCTCTCTCATAGTGCTGCTGGGCTTTGGCCGAGGGCAGGCCCTCCTGGAGGCCAGTCTCACTGCCCCTGCACTGGAAACGTGCTGCTGACCTGAGGCTACGGGCTGGCCTGCCTTGAGGCCAATGTCACCACCCCTGAACTCAACTGTAAGAAAATCTCCACTCCCTTGCGATGTCATAATGCTGCTGACCTGAGGCTGAGGGATGGCAGTTAAGGATCAAAGACTCCATGCCCCAGCACCGTCATCGTGCTTTTAAGCTGATGCTGCGGGCCTGTCTGCCTGTATGAAAGTCTTGACGCCCCAACACTGTCATCATGCTGCTGAGCTGAGGAGCTGAGGTTGAGGGCCTGCCTGGATGAAAGTCTTGACGTCCCAACACTGTCATCGTGCTGCTGAGTCTGAGGCTGAGCTCTGGCCTTCGTGGACGCCTTTCTCCACGCCCCAGCTCCGTCATCGTGCTGCTAAGTCTGAGGCTGATTGTTGGTGCTCCTGGAGGCCCGTGCCCACGCTCCAACAATGCCATGGTGCTGCTGAGTTTGAGGCTGAGTGCTGGCCTGCTTAGATGAAAGTCTTCACGTCTCAGCAATGTAACCGTACTGCTGAGCTGAGGCTGAGGGATGGCCATCCAGGATGAAAGTTTCCACTCCCCAGCACCGTCATCGTGCTACTGATCTGAGGATGACGGATGGCCATACTGGATGAATTTCTTCACGCCCCATCAATGTCATTATGCTCCTGAGTTGAGGCTGAAGGCCGGCCTGCCTGGAGGCCAGTCTCACCACCCCAGCACCGTTATAGTGCTGCTGACCTAAGGCTGAGGGCTGGCCTGACTGGAGGCCAGTCTCCACGCCCCAGCACTGTCATCATGATGCTGTGCTAAGGATGAGCAATGGCCATAATGGATAAAAGTCTCCCCACTCGAGCACTGTCTCCGTGCTGCTGAGCTGAGGCTTAGGGCTGTCCTGGCTGGAGATCAGTCTCCATGCCCCATCACTGTGATCATGCTGCTGACATGGGGCTGAGGGCTGGCCTGCCCGGAAGAAAATCTCCATGCCCCAGCAATGTCATCCTGTTGCTGAGTTGAGGTTGAGTGCCGGCCTACATAGAGTCCTGACTCCACGCCCCAGCTCTGTCATAGTGCTTGAGGGGCTTCGGCCAAGGGCCGGAATACCTGGAAGCCAGTTTCCACGCCCCAGCACTGTCATCGTGCTGCTGATCTGAGGATGCTGAATGGCCATACTGGATGAATTTCTCTACGCCCCAGCACTGTCATCGTGCTGCTGAGTGAGGCTGAGGGATGGTTTCCCTGGAGGCCAGTCTCACCACCCCGCATTGTAAATGTGATGCTTAGCTGAGGCTGAGGGCTGGCCTGTCTGGAAGAAAATCTCCATGTCCCAGCAATTTCATCATGCTGCTGAGCTGGGGCTTAGGGTTGGCCTGCCTGGAGGCCAGTCTCACCACCCCAGCACTGTCAAAGTGCTGCTGAGGTGAGGCCGAGGGCATGCCTGCATGGAGGCCAGCACTGTCGTAGTGCTGCTGAGCTGAAGGCTGAGGGCCAGACTACCCGAAGGCCAGTCTCCACACACCAGCACTGTCATAATGCTGCTGAGCTGAGGCTGTGGGCTGGCCTGCCTGTAAGAAAATCTCCAGGCCCCAGCGGCATCATTGTGCTGCTGAACTGAGGCTAAGGGTCTGTCTGCCTGGTCTCACCACTACATCACTGTCACCATGCTGTTGAGCTGAAGCTGAGGGCTGGCCTGCCTGGATGAAAATCTCCACACCCCAGCAATGTCACTGTGCAGCTACTGAGGTTGAGCTGAAGCGGAGGGATGGCCTGCATAGATGAAAGTTTCAATGCCCCAAAACTGTGATCATGCTGTTGACCTGAATCTGTGGGCTGGCCTACCTGTTAGAAAATCACAGGGCCCCTGCAATGTCATTTTGCTGCTGAGCTGAGGCTGAGGGATTGCTATCCTGGATGACCTGCCTGGAGGCTAGTCTCACCGCTGCCATACTGTAAACACGCTGCTGAGCTGAAGCTGGGGGATGGCCTGCCTGGAAGAAAGTTTATACGCCTCTGCAATGTCATCATGGTGCTGAGCTTAGGCTGAGGGCTGGCGTGCCTGGATAAAAGACTTTATGCTCCAGCACTGTCATCGTGCTGCCTAGCTGAAGCTGAGGGCTGGCCTGCCTGGAGGCTAGTATCACAATCCGCACACTGTAAAAATGCTGCTGAGCTTAGGCTGAGGGCTGGCCTGACTAGAAGAAAGTCTCCACGCCCCAGAACTGCTGAGGTGAGGCTGATAGCTGGCCTGCCTGGAAGAAAGTTTGCACGCCCCCAGCTTTGTCATGGTGATTCTAAGTTGAGGCTGAGGTTATGATTTGCTTACTAACTGTGAAATATCTAATTCAAATAATGTACAGTAGCTGTAATCATCCTTTCTGTGTGTCTGGCGCCAGTTGTAACATGACATAAGTACCTGGTCCTATGGTACACTCTACTGGATGACATCAAAACTACAACTTGCCTGCAGCTTTTTCTCGTGAATGGTGGTGTTCGGTGTGTCGGTGTGCAAGCATAATGCTTGCTTGCACCTGCCGATGTAGAAAGAAATATTACTCATGGGATGTGTTTCTGTGACGATGTGACCCTCTTTTTCACAGAAATCTACTACTGGGTTTTTCTTGTGCAAAAATGCATTTTTGTTTGGTTTTGTTAGAGATATAGAGTTTAAGCTTAGTTCAGTGGTCAAAGCTACAGTTTTACTTTAATCTGAGCTTAAAATGAAGATTTGATGTTTGGAGACCAAGTATTTTAAGTGAGAGCTGAATAAATTATGTTTTATGTCATATTCATCCTTTTATGGTTGTTCCAAATGCAATAGATGTGTTTTTGTGTAGAAAAGCTGTCTTTTTTCACAAACATCCACTTTTGAATGTTTCTTGCGAAAACGTGCATTTCATTTGGTTTGGGCAGGGAAAAGGAGCGTAAACTAATTAATGGTCAAATCTGTTCTTCTCAACTATAATTTCTTGAGGATAAATGCACTTCTGTGTGCTTTTGGGAAAGAAACACAGTTAAATCTAGTTCAATGGTGAAAATGCGTTTTACATTGAATGTGCTCAGAAGGAAAATGTGATGCTGAGGCCAGTTTTCACTTGAACTATTATTTACATGTTCCCAGTCATTTTTATCCTGTTTTGCATGTTTCCATTGATACTGATATGTTTCTGTGAAAAAAATGACATGTTTTTCCAAAGAAATCAACTTTTTAGTATTTCTTGTGGAAAAATGCTTTTCTGTGTGCTTTTGGACGAGAAATGCAGTTTGAGTTACTGTAGTGGTGAAAACTACGGTTTTGCAGGAAACTGATCACAGAATGGAGACGTTATGCTTATGGGTATTTTCAATGAAAAAATTGATAAAATCATGTTTTCTGTCATATTAATCCTCTTTTGCATAGTTTCAGTGATCCTGGTGTGTTTTTGTGAGGAAATGACATGTTTTTCAGAAAAATCAACTCTTGAGTGCTTCTTATGGGAAAAATGCTTTCCTGTGTGCTTTTGGACGAGAAATGCAGTTTTAGCTGGTGTAATGCTGAAAACTGAATGAGGATGAGGAGAATGAGGATTTCATGCCTGGAGGCACGTTTTAAGGTGACATGTGCTATAACTATGTTTTCTGACATAGCCATCATGTTTTGCATGTTTTCATTGATACTGGTGTGTTATTTGTGAAAAATGACATGTTTCAAAGAAATCAACTTTTTAGTATTTGTTATGGAAAAACGCTTTCCTGTGTGCTTTTGTGCGAGAAATGCAGTTTTAGCTGGTGTAATGCAGAAAACTACGATTTTGCATGACCTTGATCACAGAATGAGGATTTCATGCCTGGAGGCACGTTTTAAGGTGAAATGTGCTATAACTATGTTTTCTGACATAGCCATCATGTTTTGCATGTTTTCATTGATACTGGTGTGTTATTTGTGAAAAATGACATGTTTTTCAAAGAAATCAACTTTTTAGTATTTCTTGTGGAAAAATGCTTTTCTGTGTGCTTTTGGACGAGAAGTGCAGTTTGAGTTACTTTAGTGGTGAAAACTAGGGTTTAACCTGAAATTGATCACAGAATGAAGATTTCGTGCTTGGAGATCAGTATTAGTATGTCATTTCATAAAGATAAGATAAGATAAGATAAGATAAGATAAGATATTCCTTTATTAGTCCCACAGTGGGGAAATTCACACATTACAGCAGCAAGTGGATAGTGCAATAAAAGACAAGAAGCATAGATGTAAAAACAGTATTAATACAAATAGAATAAATTAGTATATACATAATAGAAAAGTAAAGCCAGAAATGTGTCCATCATATCAATGATATAGTTGTACATATAAGTCCTTATTGCACTTATGTCCGGTGAGTTTGTTGTGAATGTGACTGTGTATGTGGTTTACTGGGAGCAGTGCTGGTTGTGGAGTCTAACAGCTGCAGGAAGGAAGGACCTTCTGCAACGCTCCTTCGTACACTTAGGGTGTAGCAGCCTGTCACTGAAGGAGCTCTCCAGAGCTCTGATGGTGTCTCTCATGGGGTGGGAGTCCTTCTCCATCATGGATGACAGCTTAGCCATCGTCCTCCTCTCTCCCACCACCTGCACTGAGTCCAGAGAGCATCCCAGGACAGAGCTGGCCCTTTTGATAATCTTATCCAGCCTCTTCCTGTCTGCAGCTGTGATGCTGCTGCCCCAGCAAACCACTCCATAAAATATGGCTGATGCCACCACAGTGTCATAAAATGTTTTCAGGAGTGTCCCCTGCACTCCAAAAGACCTCAGTCTCCTGAGCAGATACAGTCTGCTCTGGCTTTTTTTATGGAGTGCAGAGGAGTTTGTTGTCCACTCCAGTTTATTGTTCAGGTGAACACCCAGGTATTTATAAGATGTCACCATCTCAATGTCTGATCCCTGGATGTTCACCGGTGTTGGAGGGGGATGAGTTTGCCTGCGGAAATCCACCACCAGCTCTTTAGTTTTCCCCGCGTTGATCTGGAGGTGGTTCCGCAAGCACCAGTCCACGAAGTCCTGGGAAAGTTCTCTGTACTCCCCATCGTCCCCATCAGTGATGAGGCCGATGATAGCAGAGTCATCAGAGAACTTCTGCAGGTGACAGGTTGGTGAGTTGTAAGAGAAGTCTGCAGTGTAGGCAACATGCAAAAACATGCTGTTTGTCATAGTAATCCTGTTTTGCCTTTTTTCAGTGATACTGATGTGTTTCTGTGAAGAAATGATATGTTTTTCACAGAAATCAACTTTTGAGTATTTCTTGTGTAAAATAGCTTTTGCGTTTGCTTTTTGGCGAGAAATGCTGTTTGAGTTACTTTAGGGGTGAAAACTAGGGTTTTACATGAAATTGATCATAGAATGAAGATTTCATGCTTGGAGGGCAGTTTTAATGACACATTTCAACTTTTGAGTTGACTTTCTTCGCCTCTCCGGGAACCATCACCTTAACGTGGTGGAGAGGTTTGTGTGTCCCTATGACCCTGAGGGCTGTGTTGTCTGGAGCCTAGTGCTCCTGGTAGGGTCTCCCATGGCAAATTGGTCTCAGGTGAGGGGTCAGACAAAGAATGGTTCAAAAACCCCATGAATAACTGAGGCAGCGGAGGAGTGACCCGGCCCGGAGGAAGCCCGGGGCCCCCGTCTGGAGCCCGGCCCAGATGGAGGGCCCGTGAGCGAGCGTCTGGTGGCCGGGCTTGCCACGGAGCCCGGCCGGGTTCAGCCCGAAAAAGCGGCGTGGAGACCCCCTCCTCTCCATCCTGTGGGCCCACCACCCACAGGAGGAACCGCTGGGGTCGGGTGCGCTTTCATATGGGTGGCAGTGAAAGCCAGGGACCTCGACGGACCAGACCTGGGCGGCAGAGGCTGGCTCTGGGGATGTGGAACGTCATCTCTCTGTGGGGGAAAGAGCCGGAGCTTGTGCGGGAGGTGGAGCGCTATCAGTTAGATCTGGTGGGGCTTACCTCTACGCACAGCCTCGGCTCTGGAACCGTTCTACTGGATAGGGGTTGGACTCTATTCTTCTCTGGAGTTGCCCAAGGTGTGAGGCACCAAGTGGGTGCGGGGATACTCACAAGTCCCTGGTTGAGTGCTGCTACGTTGGGGTTTACCCCGGTGAACGAGAGGGTCGCCTCCCTGCGCCTTCGCGTTGTGGGGGGGAAAACTCTGACTGTTGTCTGTGCATATGCACCAAACAGCAGTTCAGAGTATTCGACCTTCTTGGAGACCCTGAATGGAGTCCTGTATGGGGCCCCAGTAGGGGACTCCATTGTTCTGCTGGGGGACTTCAACGCATACGTGGGCAACGATGGAGGTACCTGGAGAGGCGTGATTGGGAGGAATGGCCTACCTGATCTGAACCCAAGCGGTCATTTGTTATTGGACTTCTGTGCTAGTCATGGATTATCCATAACAAATACCATGTTCGAACATAAGGATGCTCATAAGTGTACTTGGTACCAGAACACCCTAGGCCGAAGATCGATGATCGATTTTGTGATCGTATCATCCGATCTGAGGCCGCATGTTTTGGACACTCGGGTGAAGAGAGGGGCAGAGCTGTCAACTGATCACCATCTGGTGGTGAGTTGGATCAGAGGGTGGGGGAAGACTCTGGATAGACCTGGTAAACCCAAACGTGTAGTGCGGGTGAACTGGGAACGTCTGGAGGAGGCCCCTATCTGAGAGATTTTCAACTCACACCTCCGGCGGAGCTTTTCTAGCATTTCTGTGGAGGCTGGTGGCATTGAACCTGAGTGGGCGATGTTCAAAGCTTCCATTGCTGAAGCTGCAGCGGTGAGCTGTGGCCTGCGGGTCATAGGTGCCTCAAGGGATGGTAACCCTCAAACACCGTGGTGGACACCAGTGGTCAGGGAAGCTGTCCGACTGAAGAAGGAGTCCTTCCGGGATATGTTATCCCGGAGGACTCCGGAGGTAGTTGCAAGGTACCGACGGGCCCGTGGGGCGGCAGCCGCTGCCGTAAAGGAGGCAAAGCAGCGGGTGTGGGAGGAGTTCGGAGCAGCGATGGAGAAGGACTTTCGGTCGGCACCAAGGTGCTTCTGGAAAACTGTCCGGCACCGCAGGAGGGGGAAACGGGGAACCATCCAAGCTGTGTACGGTAAGGATGGGACACTGTTGACCTCAACTGAGGAGGTAACCGGGCGGTGGAAGGAGCACTTTGAGGAACTGCTGAACCCGACTGATACGCCCTCTCTTCTACAGGCAGAGCTGGAAGCTGATGGGGGCTCGTCGTCAATTTCCCTAGGGTAAGTCACTGAGGTAGTTAAACAGCTCCGCAGTGGCAAGGCCCCGGGGATTGACGAGATTCGCCCAGAAATGCTGAAGGCTCTGGGTGTGGAGGGGCTGTCATGGATGACACGCCTCTTCAACATTGCGTGGAAGTCGGGGACAGTGCCTAAAGAGTGGCAGACCGGGGTGGTGGTTCCCCTGTTCAAATAGGGGGACCAGAGAGTGTGTGCCAATTACAGGGGTATCACACTACTCAGCCTCCCTGGTAAAGTCTACTCTAGGGTGCTGGATAGGAGGGTCCGGCCGATAGTCGAACCTCGGATTGAAGAGGAACAATGCAGATTTCGTCCTGGCCATGGAACAACGGACCAGCTCTTCACTCTCACAAGGATCCTTTAGGGGGCCTGGGAGTATGCCCATCCAGTCTACATGTGTTTTGTAGACTTGGAGAAGGCGTACTATCGAGTCCCCCGGGGTATACTTTGGGAGGTGCTGCGGGAGTATGGGGTGAGGGGGTCACTGCTCAGGGCCATCCAATCCCTGTACTCCCAAAGCGAGAGTTGCGTCCGGGTTCTCGGCAGTGAGTCGGACTCGTTTCCGGTGAGCGTTGGCCTTCGCCAGGGTTGCGCCTTGTCTCCAATCCTGTTTGTGATATTCATGGACAGGATATCGAGGCGTAGTCGGGGGGAGGAGGGTTTGCAGATTGGTGTGCTGAGGATCTCAGCGCTGCTTTTTGCAGATGATGTGGTTCTGCTGGCATCATCAGTCTGTGACCTCCAGCGCTCACTGGATTGGTTCGCAGCTGAGTGTGAGGCAGCTGGGATGAGGATCAGCACCTCAAAATCGGAGGCCATGGTTCTCAGCAGGAAACCGATGGATTGTCTACTCCAGGTAGGGAATGAGTCTTTACCCCAAGTGAAGGAGTTCAAGTACCTCGGGGTCTTGTTCACGAGTGAGGGAACAATGGAACGTGAGATTGGCCGGAGAATCGGAGCAGCGGGGGCGGTATTGCAGTCGCTGTACCGCACCGTTGTGACGAAGAGAGAGTTGAGACGAAGGCAAAGCTCTCTATCTACCGATCAATCTTCATGCCTACTCTCACCTATGGTCATGAGGGCTGGGTCATGACCGAAAGAACTAGATCGCGAGTACAAGCGGCTGAAATGGGTTTTCTCAGGAGGGTGGCTGGCATCTCCCTTAGAGATAAGGTGAGAAGCTCAGTCATCCGTGAGGGACTCGGAGTAGAGCCGCTGCTCCTTTGCGTTGAAAGGAGCCAGTTGAGGTGGTTCGGGCATCTGGTAAGGATGCCTCCTGGGCGCCTCCCTAGGGAGGTGTTCCATGCACGACCAGCTGGGAGGAGACCCCGGGGACGACCCAGGACTAGATGGAGAGATTATATCTCCACACTGGCCTGGGAGCGCCTTGGGATCCCCCAGTCAGAGCTGGTTAATGTGGCCCGGGAAAGGGAAGTTTGGGGTCCCCTGCTGGAGCTGTTGCCCCCGCGACCCGCCCCGGATAAGCGGTTGAAGATGAAGATGAAGAAGAAGATGAAGATGCTGTTTGAGTTACTTTAGTGGTGAAAACTAGGGTTTTACATTAAATTGATCATAGAATGAAGATTTCATGCTTGGAGGGCAGTTTTAATGACACATTTCAACTTTTGAGTGTTTCTTCGCTTTTCTGGTGAAAACAAGGGTTTATTATATGAAACTGCGTGAAGAAGAAGATATGAAGAAGATATTCCTTTATTTGTCCCGCAGACCCGAGACACACACATGCACATATACATGCAACAATGGAGAGATGTCAGAGTGAGGGGGCTGCTCCTGACAAGCGCCCCGAGCAGTTGGGGGTTTGGTGCCTTGCTCAGGGGCACCTCGGCAGTGCCCAAGAGGTAAACTGGCACCTCTCCAGCTACCAGTTCACACTCAGTTCTTGGTCATGTCGGGACTTGAACCAGTGACCCTCCGGTTCCCAAGCCAACTCCCTACAGACTAAGCTACTGCCGCCCACTACTGAATGAAGCGTTCATGCTTGGAGGTTAGGTTTCAATGTGACATTTTTATAAAATTATGTTTTCTGTCATATTTGTCCGTTTTCCGTGTTTCCAGTGATACTATATGTGTGTCTGTGACAAAATGATGTGTTTTTCACAGAAATCAATCAGTTGTAGCTACGTTAATGGATGAAAACCAAAGTTTTACATGGGATTTCGCCGACTTGGAGGACACGGACGGCACTGTCGTAAAGCTGCTCAACTCAGTGTGAGGACTCTCCTGCCCGGAGAACAGTCGCCACGCACGTCATTAGGTATGTATCTATGTTCTATGTCAATATGATGTAATATACCTTTTGGTGGAAAAACGTGTTTTTGTGTGCTTTTGGAGGACGAATGTAGATTTAGCTAGTTAGTGGTAAAAACTACGGTCTTACATGAAACTGAGCACAGAATGAAGATGTCATGACTGGAAATACGTTGTCGTAAAATTTTATTCAATTATTCAAGTTTTTTTGTCATTACACATTCGGTTTTGCATGTTTCCTATGTAGCGGATGATGACGAAGAATATGAAATGTGATAATGAAGATATTGATGAATCCACAGTACACATCTTAACTTTCACATCCTTCCAGAAACTGATTGTTTGACCTCTCAGGGCGCTAAGTGGTGAGACTCTTCATTTACAACCAGCCTGGTGAATCTCACTAGATAACAACCCAATATGGTCCTGACCAGATGAAGGTTTTATGACTTACAGGTCAACAGATCAAATACTTAGTCTGTCACTGGCAGAGAAGTGGTGAAACACACACACACTCCAAGGAAACCAGCTCTTCATCCTGAGGACTCAGGTCCGACACCTCACACCCAGATGATACCGGCACCCAGTCTACCTGAAAGGAGGCTCTGAACCTTTGGACTTGATCCAGTCTGGTTGAAGAAACGAATGCTGTTTTGCTACGCTGTCTCTCTCTTGTCTGAGCCCTATTTATTTATTATGTTGCCGCTCTGCCCTGACGGCTGAAACAACCAGCTGCTGAAGCCTGAAGCAGCTCCGCTGTATCTACGTGCAGGTGAATCCCAGCCATTGTGAAGAAGGACTTAAAGAAAGACTTTAGGTCCAGAATCTTTTGAATCGAGTGACCCATCCAGCTCCGAGGAGGGGGGTCTGAAGAAATGGCACAGAAATGCCTCGCCAGACAGAGAGAAGAAGAAGAAGAAGAAGAAGAAGAAGATATTCCTTTATTAGTCCCGCTAGGGGAAATTCAATTTTTTCACTCTCTTAACTTATACACACACATGCACAAACAGGTCCATATACATGCAACAATGGAGAGATGTCAGAGTGAGGGGGCTGCTCCTGACAAGCGCCCCGAGCAGTTGGGGGTTTGGTGCCTTGCTCAGGGGCACCTCGGCAGTGCCCAAGAGGTAAACTGGCACCTCTCCAGCTACCAGTTCACACTCAGTTTTTGGCCCATGTCGGGACTTGAACCGGTGACCCTCCGGTTCCCAAGCCAACTCCCTACAGACTGAGCTACTGCCGCCCCCAGAGAGAGACGAAGATGGAAACATGCATTGAGGTGACATGCCAGTCATCCAAAAATGAGGGTGTCCGAGGACACCAAAGAGAGCCACTGAGGAAGAGAAACGACCCAAGCCGGGTCGCATCATTGGATGCAGAAGATCCAAACTGCCGTCTTCCAGACAGAAGCTGCCACCACTCTGCTCCAGATAGCACAACCTCCATATACCATCTAGTCAGAGAGGGTGATGTATAGATGTATCTTCAGAAGAGAAAGAGTTTGATGACTAGACTAATGAACCAATTCATAGTCAAATTCATAGTCAACAAATAACTATGTTACAAACCTTACAATTAAAATTAAAACCACGTCTAAATTTATAACGCAAAATGGATTCTCAATCTTCCCTGGTGCTTCTTAAACTCTTTGTTAAATCCAATCAGAGAGATATCAGTCACTGAACTGACCTGGTCATCTTTAGTTTGTTTCATCCGTGAATGAACTGTTCAAATCACTGTTCACCAGGCCAATGGTCATTGTAGAGTAAGGGCTCGCCAGCTTGGAGTCCAGTCTCCACGCACCGCATTGTCATCATACTGCTCAAGCCCAGGGTGAGGGCTCGCCTGCTTGGAGGACAGTCTCCATGCGCAACATGGTCATCATGCTTCTCAGGCCCAGGGTGAGGACTAATCTGCTAGGAGGGCAGTCTCCATGCACAGCATTGTTAATCGTGCTTCTCAGGTCCAGGGTGAGCGCTCGACTGCTCGGAGGCCAGTCTCCACACCCGGCATTGTCATCGTACTGGTCAGGCCCAGAGTGAGGGCTCACCTGCTGGGAAGCCAGTCTCCATGCGCAGCATTGTCATTGTGCTGTATAGTAGGGTGAAGGATCGCCTGCTTGGAGACCAGTCTCCACGCGCAGCATGGTTATTGTAGGGTGAGGGATCATCTTGTTAGAGGCCAGTCTCCATACGCAGCATTGTCATTGTGCTGCTCAGGCCGAGGGTGAGGTCTCGCCTGCTTGGAGGCCAGTCTCCACACACAGCATGGTCATCGCAGGACGAGGGCTCGCTTGTGTGGTGGCCAGTCTCCACGCGCAGCATGGTCATCATAGGTTGAGGGCTTGCCTGCTTGGAGGCCAGTCTCCACACGCAGCATGGTCTCGCCTGCTTGGAGGCCAGTCTCCACATGCAGAATGGTCATCGTAGGGTGAGGGCTCACCTGCTTGGAGGCCAGTCTCCATGTGCACCATGGTCATCCTATTGTGAGGGCTCGCCTGCTTGGAGGCCAGTCTCCACGCGAAGCATTGTCATCGTGCTACTCATTTCCAGGGTGAGGGCTCGGCTGCTTGGACGCCAGTGTCCACACGACCGATTGTCATCATGCTGCTCAGGCCCAGAGCAAGAGCTTGCCTGCTTTGGAGGCCAGTCTCCACGTGCAACATGGTCATCATAGTGTAAGGGATCGACTGTTTGGAGGCCAGTCTTCACACACAGGATGGTCATCGTAGGGTGAGGGCTCGTCTTCTTGGAGGCCAGTCTCCATTCGCAGCATTGTCATCGTAGTCTGAGTTGTCGCCGACTTGGATGCCAGTCTTCACGTGCAGCATTGTAATCGTGCTGCTCAGGCCCAGAGTGAGGGTTTGCCTGCTTGGAGGCCAGTCACAACGCGCAGCATGATTATAATAGGGTGAGGTCTCGCCTGCTGGGAGGCCAGTCTTCACTCGCAGCATTGTCATTGTGCTGCTCAGGCCCAGGGTGAGGGCTCGCCTGCTTGGATGCCAGTGTCCACATGCAGCATGGCCATCATAGGGTGAGGGCCTGTTAGCTTTGTGGCCAGTCTCCACACCCAGCACGGTCATCGTAGGGTGAGGGCTAGCCTGCTGGGAGGCCAGTCTCCATGCGCAGCATTTTCGTCGTGCTGCTCAGGCCCAGGGTGAGGGCTCCCCTGCTTGGACGCCAGTCTCCACTCAGCATTGTCATCGTAGGGTGTGGGCTCGCATGTTTGGAGGCCAATCTCCACGCGCAGCATGGTTATCGTAGGGTGAGGTCTTGCTTTCTTGGAAGCCAATCTCCATGTGCAGCATGGTCATCGTGCTGCTCAGGTCAAGGGTGAGGGCTCCTCTGCTTGGAGGCCAGTCTCTGTGCACAGTGTTGGCATCGCACTGCTCGGTCTCAGGGTGAGAACAACTCTGCTTGGCCTGCTTGAAGGCCCATGTCCGATTACAGCATTGGTATCGTGCTGCTCACACTCAATGTGAGGACTGCTCTGCTTGGAGGCCAGTCTCCGCGCACAGCTTTGTCAGCATGCTGCCCAAGCTCATAGTGAGGATGCGCCTGCTCAGAGGCCAGTCTCCGTGCACAGCGTTGGCATCAGGTTGCTCAAGCTCAGGGTGAGGACTGCTGTGCTTGGCCTGCTTGATGGTCAGTCTCCATACACAGTGTTGGCCTTGTGCTGCTCAGGTTCGGGGTGAGGACTACTCTTCTTTACCTGCTTGGAGGCCCGTGTCCGATTATAGCATTGGCATCGTGCTGCTCAGGCTCAGTGTGAGGACTACTCTGCTTTGCCTGCTTGAAGGCCAGTCTCCATGCGCCGCATGGTCATCGTATGGTGAGATCTTGCATGCTTGGAGGCCAGTCTCCACGTGTAGCATACATCATATAGTGAGGTCTCGCCTGCTTGGAAGCCAGTCTCCAGGCGCAGCATGGTCATTGTTGGGTGAAGGCTTACGTGTTTGGAGGCCAGTCTAGACACGCAGCATTTTCATCGTAGGGTGAGAGCTCACTTGCTTGGAGGCCATTCTCCAGGCGCAGCATTGTCATCGTGCTGCTCAGACTCAGGGTGAGGACCCGCCCACTCGGAGGCCAGTATCCACCCACATTGTTGGCATTAGGTTGCTCATGCTCAGGGTGAGGATGGGCCCGCTCGGGGGCCAGTCTCCATGCATAGCATTGGCATTGTGCTGTTCAGGCTCAGGGTGAGGTCGCGCCTGCTCGAGGGCCAGTCTCCACGCACAGTGTTGGCATCATGCTGCTCAGACACAGGGTGAGGAATACTGTGCTCGGCCTGCTTGAAGCCCAGTCACCACACACAGTATTGGCATCGTGCTGCTCAGGTTCAGGGTGATGACTACTCTGCTTGGCCCGCTTGGAGGCCAGTCTCTGTGCACAGCATTGACAGCAGGCTGCTCAGACTCAGGTTGAGGATTACTGTGCTTTGCCTGCTTGGACTCCAGTCTCAACGCACAGTGTTGGTATCCTGCTGCTCAGGTTCATTGTGAGGACTAGGCTCTGCACTGCTCATGCCTGGAAATGCATTTTAAAAAGATGATGTATATTTGAGCCTTTTGAGAGTTCAATCATAGAGTATTGTTGACATATTCACTGCTCATTAACTGTGGCGTAATCTCATTCAATAAATCTACAGCAGCTGTAATCATCATTTCTGTGTCTCTGGCTCCAATAGGAGCATGACAGTAACTGGTCCTATGGTACACTCTACTGGATGAAAACGGAAATACAACAACTTGCCTGAAGTTTCTCTCCTGAATGGTGGTGTTCGGGGTGCCTCAAGTAATCAGGAATAGAAACATAGTGCTTTGCACCTGCCGATGTAGAAAAAATTGTGACTCATACAATAAATGTGTTTCTGTGACGACAAACCGTCCTTTTCACAGAAATCCACTTCTGCTTGGTTTTGGCAGAGAACTAGAGATTAAACTACAGTTTTACATTAAACTGAGATATGCTTGGAGCCCAAGTTTTTATGTGAAAGCTGGCAAAACTTGCCAACTGTCTTCTGTCATCGTCATCCTGTTTTGAATGTTTCAAATGTAACAGATGTGTTTTTGTCTATAAAAGCGGTGTTTTTTTACACAAATCCACTTTTGAATATTTCTTGTGGAAGTGTAGTGTAGTGTAAGCTAGTTAAGTGTCGAAAATGAGTTTTACATTGAAACTTTGCTCAGAATGAAGATGTAATTGGAGTAAGCTCAGAATGCAGATTTGCTGCTTGCTCCCCAGTGTTCATATACAACAAAATAATTTTTTTAATCTGATATGCATTTTTTTCAGTAGAGTAGATGTGTTTCTGGGAAGAAATGATGTGTATTTCACAGAAATGAACTTTTGAGTGTTTCTTGTGGAGTAACGCATTTCTGTGTGCTTTCTGGCAAAAATTGAATCGAAGGCAACTGGACTTAGATTTGTCACTGGAGACGTTTCGCCCCTTATCCAAGTGGCTTCATCAGTTCGAACACTGCAGTCTGACTAGTCCCCACTAGTTTGGTCAGACTTCACACTTCACACTTATTTCTGTGTGCTTTTGTAGGAGACCTGCAGTTTTAGCCAGAGATATGCAGTTTGAGGCCAACCGAGTGACCTTCATACTGCAGAATGCTCTCTCCACCTTCCAGAGACTCATGACCTGCTGCTTCTGGGATCTGAACGTCACCCACCTCCTGATTTGTCTTGATGACCTCATATTCTCTAATAAGAAAAAAATAAGATAAGATATTCCTTTATTGGTCCCACAGTGGAGAAATTCACAATGTCCTACAAT
The DNA here is from genome assembly GCA_947000775.1 of Pterois miles. Classification (NCBI taxonomy): domain Eukaryota; kingdom Metazoa; phylum Chordata; class Actinopteri; order Perciformes; family Scorpaenidae; genus Pterois; species Pterois miles. The sequence continues at coordinate 16,895,236 of CAMQGK010000229.1, read as the reverse complement.
TCTGGGTTGGAGCCTGGAGCTTGGCCCACCCTTCTTGTGGACTAATGAGTGTGAGGTGGCATTTCCGTCCCTGAAAGAAAAGCTGACAACTGCACCAGTGCTGAGCTATCCAGATTATAGCCTGCCCTTTGTCCTTCAGACTGATGCCTCAGGGGATGGGCTTGGTGCAGTGCTGGTTCAGGTCCAGGAGGGAGCTCAGAGGGTCATAGCCTTTGCCAGCATAGGCTTGAGTCCACCTGAGACAAGATATCCTGCACATGAACAAAAGTTCCTCACTCTGAAATGGGCAGTGACAGACAAGTTTTATGATCACCTTTCTGGGTGTAGATTCTCGGTTCTGACAAACGACAACGCTCTCAACTGTGTGATGTCCTCAGTAAAGCTGAATGCTACAGGCCAGCTGTGGGTGTCTTGGCTGTCTACTTTCGACTTTGACATCCGGTATCAGAGAGCACAGAGCAATGCAAACGCTGAGGCCCTCTCCCGTATGTCCAACCAGGAGATCACCCAGGTCCTGCAAACATTCCCTCAACAGGTGGGGTCCAGTGAGCATGGAATGGAACAACACACCCAGGAACTAGAAAGCCCTGCAGGCCTGAGTATGTCTGTCTCAGAGGAACTTGAATCTTAACCCCTCAGACCTAACAAGCCCTACAGAGACATGCCTGCAATGACAATACAGGAGATCTGTGTGGGGCAGAAAGAGGATCCTATCATCTGCCCTGCCTTGCATTATGAGAGTCTGAACCAGCAACCAGACCGCAGTGAGAGGATCAGTGGTGGTGGCCAGGTATTCCTTCTCTTAAAAGAGTGGAGGAAGTTAGTGGTCAGGGAAGGTATCCCGTACCGCCGCATCCAAGACTGCCAAAGGGGAGTAGTGGAGCAGCTAGTACTGCCAGAGAGGCTGCGTTCTTCAGTCAAGACTGCTTTTCATGATGAGTCAGGGCACTTTTGTTTTGAAAGAACAGTGCACATGATAAGGGAGAGATTTTACTTACTTCCTGGACTTTACTGTTCCAGGAAATCAAGGCCTGGTGCAAGCAGTGTGCTGGTGCTGCTTCAGAAAGACCCCAACAGGCGTCAGGGCTCCCCTGGTCAGTATTCACAGCAGTGTCCCCATGGAGCTTGTATGTCTGGATTTTTTGACACTGGAAAAGTTGAAGGGGGGCATAGAAAATGTCCTCATTTTCACTGACCACTTTTCCTGCTACACACAGGCAAACCTCACTAAAAACCAAAAGAAACTTCTGTCAGTTTGGCTTCCCTGCAAAATTTCATGCAGACCAAGGGCGCAATTTTGAAAGTGCTGTTGTGAAGGAACTGTGTAAGTGCTATGTCATCACTAAGATCCCCACAACCCCCTACCACCCCCAGGGCAACAGGACCACCGAGAGGTTCAGCTACATACTCATGAACTTGCTTGGGATGTTAGAGCCTCACCTGAAGCCTCGGTGGCACAAGCATGTGGATGCAATGACGCCTGCAGCTACATACGCCAGGATTCAAGGGGATATACATCATACTACCTGATGTTTGGATCCCACGCTCCCTGTCACCTTGAACTTTGGGCTCCCAAACACTAATGAGCTATGTGGATATAGTGAGTATGTCCAGACTCTGCAGGACTTCCTGTTGCAGGCCTACACCCAGGCTAATCAGACCTCTCGCCAGGTCAAGGGACAGCGAAAAAAATATTATGACTAAAAAGCAAAGAGTCAGGTTTTCAGCCCAGGTGACAGAGTCCTTAAGATAAGATAAGATAAGATATTCCTTTATTAGTCCCACAGTGGGGAAATTCACACATTACAGCAGCAAGTGGATAGTGCAATAAAAGACAAGAAGCATAGATTTAAAAACAGTATTAATACAAATAAAAAAAATAGTATATACATAAAAGAAAAAGTAAAGCCAGAAATATGTCCATCATATCAATAAATAATTGTCCAGTTACTATGATTTGAGCAGATGATATAATTGTACATATGTTAAAGTGTGTCAGGCGGAGGGGCGGCAGAAACTGGGAGAAAAGTGGGAGTCACGTCCATACATCATGGTGAAGAAGCAGCCCAAAATACCTGTGTATGTGGTGCAATCAGAGAATGGTGACAGAGAGAGTGGTCCACCCCAACCTCCTTATTACACAGTGCATGTTTCTTCCAGTGGAGCAGGCTGGTGAGGTGACAGTAGAGGAGATTGAGTCGGGTACAGCAGGGGTCTGGAAGGTGGACAACATGGAGGAAATTGTGCAGAGAGCGTTAACTGGGACAACAAATGGACAAGTTGGACACTGGAATGGAGGGAGAGGGTGTGGAGGCAGGACATATGAGTGAAGGAGGAGAGGAAAATTAAAGTGTCAGGGGCACCAACTCACCTCCTGGACCCAGCACTCCAAAGAGAAACCCGCCAAGAAATTGAAGTCCCGCAAAGAGACATTGAGTCTTATGAGTCACAAGTCTTTGAGTCAGAGGAGGACTAGCAGAAGATAGAAAGGGGATGTAAGTTGTGGCAAAGTACCAAAGCAAGAAGAGCTGCAGGTCACATGTAACACAACAAAACTAGTTCACCCTCCTAGATAGGGGATACATGCACACATTCTTTATGCCACACTTTCATTCATCCATCACATGTTGTTAGAAAATGTACCTGTTGTCTGTGTTTAGTGGAGGGCCCTTGTTTTATTTTGTTTGGTCTGATGATGGGGACGCCATCAATTAAAGAAGGAGTGGATGTTACTGTTGCACTGTGTATTCCCTTGAGAATCCTGAAGTTAATGTTGTTTGTCCCTTACGGGACACCGTAGTGTTTGGTTTTTGACGGTGTGGGTGCCATCTTGGTTTAATGTTTTATTTGATATTCTTTGAAGGTAAGCATTGTAAATGGCTCCCTGCATCAGCTGTAAAAATCATCACTGAAAATGGCCATCCAGTCAAGTTGTTTAACCAGCCTGTTTTTTAGGATGTTTACAGGCTGTTTGAGTGTATGATGATTTTTATTTGTGATTTGTATGTAACTATCGGCCATGATTTTGGCTAGGTGTCTGGGTTTGAGAGCAGCACTTGCTCACTGAATGCCAGTTATTTCTCATACAGTGTATTTAGACTCTGTGGTCATTGCTAAAGTGCCTTTATGATTATGAATGCAGCAGTGCAGCACTTTATTTTTGATATTTTGTGACTGTTTCTATATTATATGTTTTATATTATTTTTTTGTGCAACATGCACTCCAACATGGAAATTAATTGAATGTTTCACTTGATATTCTCTGAAGGGCCAGCAGCGGAGGTGGAAATGCCAATAAATGGCACAATCCAAGTAACAATCAGAATGCCTGTGTTGACTCATCTCTCCACAATACACTCCAACACATCACATCCACAACACAAGACAGAGTCCCCGGGTGTTCCAACACGGGATGGATGTGTAAAAATGCATTTCTGTCTGCTTTTGGATGAGAAATTCAGTTTTGGCTAGTTTAGTGGTGAGTACAGTTATATATGAAATTGAGCACAGAATGAAGATTTCATGCTTGGAGGCCAGTTTTCATGTGAAATTTGATAAAACTATGTTTTATGTCATATTCATTATAGTTTGCATGTTTCCAGTGATACTGATGTGTTTCATTGAAGAAATGACATTTTTTACAGAAATCCACTTTTGAGTGTTTCTTGTGGAAAAAACTCATTTCTGTGTGCTTTTGGGGGAGATATGCAGTTTTAGCTACTTTAATGGTGTAGAAAACCAGACTTTTACATGAAATTGCTTGGATGCCACCTTCCAAACACAGCATTATCATCATGTTGCTCATTTGCTCTTTTACATGTTTACGATGCAATCTATGAGTTTCTCTGAAGAAATGACATCTTTTCACAAAATTCTACTTTTGAGTGTTTGTTGAAGAGAAAAGCCTTCCTGGGTGGTTTTGTGACAGAAACACAGTTAAAGGTAGTTTAGTGGTGGATATGAGACTTTTACATGAAATTGAATTAAGAATGAAGACCATGTAAATGTGAAAAAACTATGCTCCCTCTCATATTCATGCTGTTTTGTTTGTTTACAATGCAATCTGCTGTATGTGTTTCAGTGAAGAAATGACATCTTTTTCACAGATGTCCACTTTTGAGTGTAGCTTGAGGATAAATGCGTTTTGGAGTGGTTTTGTGATAGATACACAGTTAAAGCTTGTTAAATTGTAGAAATGCAGCCTCAAGGGGGGTACAAGCCATTGTCCTCCTTGTGTAGGTCCCAAGCCTGGATAAATGCAGAACGTTGTGTCGGGAGGGGCATCCGGCATGAAACACATGCCAACACCAAACATGCAAATCATCTTTATGACTTCCACATCAGATCGGTTGAGGCCTGGGATAACAATGACTGCCACTGGCATGTTAATCTGCAGGGTGCCAGTGGAAATTGGCCTACTGTGGGTCGAACAAGGAGAGGAGGAAGGCATGTCTGTAGGTAGAGAGAGAAGAGGAAAGGCAAAAGTTTAGGACTGATAGTAGGGACTGAATGTTGGGACGATGACAGGAAAAGTTACTGAGTTATCATCATATGATGCAAAGGAGGAAGGTGGATATGCTGTGTGTTCAGGAGACCACGTGGAAAGGTAGCAACGCTAGAGGCTTGGGAGCAGGGTTCAAGTTGAGGGAGGAGTTAGATAGATAGATAGATAGATAGATACTTTATTGATCCCAAGTTGGGAAATTGTGGTGTTACAGTAGCAGGTTATCAGCACAATATACAAGAGAGAATATACACAACTATGTACACATAAAAAAGAGAATATGCACATCTGTACGAAGTGTGAAGTATATACAGACAATCTTGTTATAAAACTAATCTAATTCTAAGAAATGTAAACATTATACACTATAATAATAAGATAATAAAATAATAAAATAAAATGATAAAATAAAATGATATGATATGATATGATGATATAGTATATAATGTAATGTTGTATAACATAACATGATTATGTATGTATGTATGATACATGATATGTATGTATACATGATATGTATGTATGATACATATAATATATATATGTGGAATAGATATATAGAGCTGTGGTATAATAATATAATACAATATACATGGCAATACACAATATAATAACAATATAATCTAACACAATATAATCTAATATGTATAATGCTCTATAATACACCTAACCAACAGTAGCTGGGGGTCTATTAATCATACTAATATATAAAAAAAATATAGAAGAAGTAAAGAATAACACTCTATATATACAGTCAGTAGTGTAGATGTTAAAGTGTAATTGTGCAATGTTAGGTGTCGTAGGGGGTGTTAGGGGGAGCAGAGAGCTCTCTGCCAGCCAGAGGTGACGTGTTGAACAGCTTGATAGCTGTTGGTAGGAAGGATTTCCTGTATCTGTCCTTGTGACAGCGGAGCTGAACCAGTCTGTTTGAGAAGCTGCTCCGCTGTCACTCCAGTACTGGGTGAAGTGGGTGGTCTGGATTGTCCAGAATAGACAACAGCTTGTTCATGGTTCTCCTTTCCACCACAGCCTCAAAAGTGTCCATTTTGCAGCCAATCACAGAGCCGGCCTTCCTGATCAGCTTGTTCAGTCTGTTGGTGTCGCCGGCTCTGATGCTGCTCCCCCAGCAGACCACAGCAGAGTACAGGGCGCTGGCTACAACGGACTGGTAGAAGATCTCCAGCATCTTGCTGCACACATTGAACGATCTGAGCTTCCTCAGGAAGTAGAGGCGGCTCATCCCCTTCTTGTAGACAGCATCAGCGTTGGTCCTCCAGTTCAGTCCGTTGTCGATGTAGACGCCCAAGTATTTATTCTCCTCCACAATATCAATGATCTCCCCGAGGATCTTCAGGGGCTGTGTGGGTGTCCTCTTCTTCCTGAAGTCGATCACCATCTCCCTGGTCTTGGCCACATTGAGATGCAGATGATTCCGACCAGACCACTCCACAAAATCATCCACCAGAGCCCTGTACTCCTCCTCCTGTCCACCACCTAGCACCAGAGTGCTCACAGGTAGCCACCATGGTCAAGCGGCCAGACTGGCTAATGAATCACATGCACAAAGCCGCCACTGGCTGGATGGAAATGTAAAATTTACTTTGTCTTAAATAGATCACTGCACTAAAATCTGCACTGCATTTCACTCACACAGCCTCAGTCACTTACTCACCTTGTCCACTGTTTTGTGCCTTTCTGTGACATAAGCACAGCATAACTGTGGATACCTTCAAGCAGTGTAGGTAATTAATATATAGTTGGCTAGCTCATCATGTCTCAGTCTAAACTGTAAACAGAAAAATACAGAAAGGAGTTGGAACCAAACGGTGAAATAAAAAAGTAACTCCTCTGCATCTGTGATAAATGCTGCGAAGTGCACTAAAACTTTATTTTTTCATCCAAAAGTGTACTTAACAAAGTTAAGTTTTTTTATTATGTGTTTCTTGTACTTGATATTTTGTTTATACATTATTTTTATTTAAAATACATAAGTGCACTGCAGTGCAGACATAAAATGTAGATTGACACACCATAGGTGTTGTTCAAAAAATGTTTTCTGATGAGAAATTTTGTGTATCATTTGTTATTTTTAAGTTGTTATATTTTATTAGATGGAGGGGGGGAAAAATCAGTCTGACCTACTGCCGAGAACCCGGACACAGCTCTCGCTTTGGGAGTACAGAGATTGGATGGCCCTGAGAAGTGACCCCCTCACCCCATACTCCCGCAGCACCTCCCACAGTATCCCCCAGGGGACCCGATCGTACACCTTCTCCAAGTCCACAAAACACATGTAGACTGGATGAACATATTGCCAGGCCCCCTCAGGGATCTTTGTGAGACTGAGGAGCTGGTCCGTTATTTCACGGCCAGGACGAAATCCGCATTGTTCCTCTTCAATCCGAGGTTCAGCTATCGGCCAAACCCTCCTTTCCAGCACCCTAGAGTAGACTTTACCAGGGAGGCTGACTAGTGTGATACCCCTGTAATTGGCACACACTCTCTGGTCCCCCTTTTTGGACAGGGGAACCACCACCTCTGTCTGCCACTCTTTAGGCACTGTCCCTGACTTCCACGCAATGTTGAAGAGGCGTGACATCCATGACAGCCCCTCCACACCCAGAGCCTTCAGCATTTCAGCGTTGAAGTCAACCAGCAGAGCAATGGAGTCCCCTGCTGGAGCCCCACACAGGACTCCATTCAGGGTCTCCAAGAAGGTTGAATACTCTGAACTGGTGTTCGGTGCATATGCACAGACAACAGTCAGAGTTCCCAGCTCTGTTCCCAGCTGGGGGGGTCTTTTGTTTATATGATAATATATTAGAATGTTTATAAATATATACATTCACTCATATTGTTCATCCATCCATATTGTTATTAAAGAAGCTGTGTTCTGAATAAGATGAGTGCCTTGCTTTGTGGATTGTGTTTATATTGTGTTTATTTATGAAGGACTATAAATTCAGTCAGGAAGGCTATATAACATGTTATAAATTATATATAAATCAGATGCCTTGCAGGGCCTTTTAAGGCTTTTTTCATCACTGAGACTGCAGTGCTTTTGTGCTTAGAGGTGATTTCCCCATGTAGAGTATACAGTATAGTCTATGAATGAATGAGTGAATTCTGTCCACCAATGGCAAGCAGAGGAACAAGGGTATAAAAAGCATCCAGTAGGCCTATTAAGTTAGCTGGTGAGGTGAATGACAGTCTGTCCTATGGACCTTTATTCTGAAGAACATGCACAGATGTCTCCAGGTAGGTGTTTTTAAGTACCCCAAAACTATAAAGAAACAATGTAGCTTGCCTGTTTGTTGGTAGGTTAATATGGTAATTTTTAAATGAAATCACATCAGATGTATTAATGTATTAATATATTAATCATTTTTATTATATACATACATGTGTTTACGTCTCCAACACACTTGTCGATGTGCAGAACAAAGTGTGTAGCATGATTGCTCAAAATGACACGAGTGATATGCACATAAAGTATATAGTAGTGAAACTAAACTGGAAATTCTACAAAAATAGTAATACTAGAATTGACTTGTTTACAGAGAAAAAAGGCTTTAGGTGGGTCTACTGGCAATATTTCATACAAACTCTTTTTATTCTACACTTCATATGCTAATACACCCATCGGCCACTTTATTAGGTACATCTTGCTAGTAAAAAGTTGGAGCCCCTTTCACCTTCAGAACTGCCTTAATTCTTCGTGGCATACTTTCAACAAGATGCTGGAAACATTCTTCAGAGATTTTGGTCCATATTGACATGATAGCTTCATACGGTTATACATCTATGATACAAAATCTCCCATTCCACCACATCCCAAAGCTGTTCTACTGAATTGAGATCTGGTGACTGTGGGGGCCAATGGAGTACAGTGAACTCATTGTCATGTTCAAGAAACAAGTTTGAGATTATATGAGCTTTGTGATATGGTGCATTATCCTGCTGAAAGTAGCCATCAGACGATGGGTACACTGTGGTCATAAAGGGATGGACATGGTCAGCAACAATACTCAGGTAGGCTGCAGCATTTAAACAATGCTCAATTGCTACTAAGGGGCCCAATGTGTGCCAAGAAAATATCCCCCATTACACGACCACCACCAGCATGAACCGTTGATACAAGGCAGGATGGATCCGTGCTTCCATGTTGTCCATGCTGTTTACGCCAAATTCGGACCCTGCCATCTGAATGTTGCAGCTGAAATCGAGACTCGTCAGACCAGACAATGTTTATTCAGTCTTCTGTTGACCAATTTTGGTGAGCCTGTGCAAATTGTAGTCTCAGTTTCCTGTTCTTAGCTGACAGGAGTGGCACCCAGTGTGGTCTTCTGCTGCTGTAGTCCATTTTCTTCAAGGTTCCATATGCTGTGCGTTCAGAGATGGTTCTCTGCATTCCTTGGTTGTAACGAGTGGTTATTTGAGTTACTGTTGTCTTTCTGTCATCTCCAACCAGTCTACCCATTCTCCTCTGACCTCTCACATCAATGAGGCATTTTCATCCACACAACTGTCACTCACTGGATATTTTCTCTTTTTCCAGACCATTCTCTATAAACTAAATGGTTGTGTGTGAAAATCCCAGTAGATCAGCAGTTTCTGAAATACTCAGACCAGCTCGTCTGGCAACAACCACGCTACATTCAAAGCCACTTAAATCCCCTTTCTTCCCCATTCTAATGCTTGGTTTAAACTTCAGCAAGTTGTCTTGACCACATCTACATGCCTAAATGCATTGAGCTACAGCCATGTGATTGGCTATTTGTGTTAATAAGCAATTGAACAGGTGAACCTAATTATGTGGCCGGTGACTGTATAATGACTGAACAGAAATAATATGCTTTAATACATTTCAACTGTATTTGATACAGTGTTAGACTATTTTCAGCCACAGGAGGTCAGGAGTTTACAGGTCTAATTTATTAATGTCTCCACTGTCTGCACTCAGCTTGTCAAAGTCTTAGTCGCTCTTTATTTCTAGCAGTTTAAGATGAATGTGATCTAGATACTGACTGATAGAACAGTATTATGGCTTAACAAGCAGCACCAAGTCTCTCAGTATTTATCACTGCCATTACTGGGAATGCTTGTACAACCACTTGAAGACAGTGCACGCCTGACCTCTTGTGGCTGAAACTTGTAGAACACATTAGCTGCTTTGCTTCCATGTCTTTCACCGGTTCATGATGAGGTATGATAATGAACAGTCAAACCTTTATACATTGCGTTCTAAACAACAGGAAACATACTGTACATCTTATTTGGATGGAGCATTGCCAAAGGGTTAGAGTTAGGGTGGGTTAGACCCGCCTAAAGCCTGCTTCTGTTACTGAGTCACTAGAGTGAGTTCCCCAGCAGAGCAACAGTTTAGATGGAAGTAAAAGTAATCATTGCAGAGCAGTACTTAAAAAATAAATTAATTAATTAATTAATTAATAAATAAATAAATAAATTAATTAATTAATTAATTAAATAAAATGAAATAAAATAATTAACAAACTTGATATGGGGGCTGCACGGTGCAGTGGTTAGCCCTCTTGCTGTGAGGCGAGGTCGCAGGTTCGAATCCAGCTTGGGACTCTTCTGTGTGGAATTTGCATTTTCTCCAGGTGCTCCGGCTTCATCCCACAGTCCAAAGACATGCAATTTAGGTTAATTGATGACTCTATCAACTGTAGGTGTGGATGTGAGTGTGAATGGTTGTCTGTCTATATGTTGTGTGTCTCTATGTGCCCTGTGATGGACTGGCGACCTGTCCAGGGTGTACCCCGCCTTCGCCCAATGCCAGCTGGGATCGGCTCCAGCCCCCCCGTGACCCCCAATGGGATAACGGTTGACGATGGATGGATAATTCAAACAGGTTCCGGAGCATAAAAGGCAGAACCACCAGACTGATCAACAGCTTCCTCACACAAGCTGTCAGAATGCTGAACTGCTGCTCTCTGCTGGAGACGAACACTATTGCATCTGATGCTAATCATTAGTCTTTTTGTAGGTTATAGATTATTTATCATTCCACTTTGGCACTTTATCTGTATGATGGTCATTTCACTGATCATTCATTGACCACATGCTGCTAATGTCAGGGAAGTGTGTGTGTGTGTTTGTGTTCATTCTGGTGGTGTTATGTTAAATGTTATGTTTTACTGTAAAGCACACTGAGTTTATCTATGTATAAAATGTGCTATACAAATAAAACTTATTTACTTATCAAAAAAACTGAGGTGTTTTAAAGTCATCCAGCATTTCAATACACTTTGTATGAGCACAAATTTATGAAACAAATGTTACTATAACCTTCTTTCAGATGAAAAATATTCCTTTTTAAAAATAACTGCTTCAAATGCCATTTCAGCTGCTTACAACTCAGTGAGAAGAAAGTTTCAGTAGGCCTCATACATTACCCAACAAAATATTTGTTTTGGGAAACATAAATTAAATGTATATGTAAGAGCAGCGTTTCCCACACAGACTTTACTTGCTCTGCTTGCTCTTATACTTGCTAATGTATTAATGGCTGCCCAAGTAGGCTGTATTTGGTGACCCATTTTAGCATTTTTCTTTCTTTTTATTTTTTAGTGGGTCGTCAGAGTGACTGGCAAAAAGTGTAATAGGGCTGCTCCTCCAAGGCTAAGCTCTTTGCTGTTGGGAAGACTCAACATTTCCTCATGGTCTATTGTAGTTTAACATGATAGTGAGTGGATGGCCAGACGTAGGTGGTTTGCTGCCGCGGAAAATTGGGTCTCTGAAGCTGCAAACAGAAGGTAGCATTTCATTAGAGTTTCCTTTAAGTCAAGTTATAGCAAACACTTTGTAGGTATTGCATGAGTGTTGCAGTTTTGCAGGATTTTTTTTATTTGCAGGAGTGAGTGTCTGCTCCAGCACATGGGGCAGATATTTGTTTTTGGAGGAATACACAGTTGTGTTTATAGATTTCATTCTGCAAAAGACCTGGCATTATTGTTTGACTGACATAACATTCAGGTAATGGTACCATGTGCAAATTGTGATGAATTGTTATTTTCCTTATTCATGCTATTATTCAATAAATGTAACATTTGCTGTCGCTTTTCCTGCTTTCATCTAATTCTGACTTTATTCTGTTCCAGTTTGTAAAACTTTGGTGTGACACAAAGCGCTGCTGCTGCAAGGCCAAAACCTTAATGTGGCAAGAAAATCCACAGGTATGATTAAAAAAAATGTTTGCTCTATAAAAGTGCATCATGTGCCCCTGTCTGAGAAAATGTGTAACAAATCTGATTTGGGAAATGAATTGATGTTTTTTGATTTCTGACTTGAATAAACCGCTGTAGGTTTGATAGCTTTTGCACTGACATCAATTGTAATGAAATCTTTTGAGAAACTTGTGAGATCTGAAATACTAAAGGCAACTGAGCGTGACCTTGATCCCATGCAATTTGCCTATAGGCCCAACAGCTACTGTCACCTTATTACATCTGCTTTTTAAACACCTGGAAGGGAAAGGAACACATGCTAGACTTTTATTTGTGGATTTGTGTGCTTTTAATACAATCCAGCCCCATGTTTTAGCCTCAAGGATTTTAGAACATTTTAACGTAAGCAACAATCTTGTTGGTTGGATTTTGAACTTTTTAACTAGCAGGACACAGAAAGTGAGAGTTAATGGAACTGTTTCGGATCAGGTGACATCCTCCACTGGCTCCCCACAAGGATGAGTGCTGTCTCCTCTCATGTTCATCCTCTATAGTATAGAGGTATAGAGTCTATACCAACATGTGCCGAAGCAGCAGAGAGGATAGAACCATCTTAACGTATGCAGATGACACAGTTATTGTCAGCCTGCTGAAAAACAATGACACGAGCCACGGCCCAGTTGTTCAGGACAATAAGTCGTTCCTTGAGATGAATATCTCTAAAACAAAAGACATGATCATTGATTTCCAGAAGAACAGTGCTTCCAACCAAGAGGCAACAGTTTTAAAAGGTCAGACAGTGGAGTGTGTCGACACTGACAAATATCTCGGAACTGTCATAGATAATAAACTAAAAATTGTTTCTCAATATCTCTGGTTGCCAAAAGCTCATGAAATTTGATTCAGAGATTTACAATGTGTACTTCTATCAAATCCCAAAGACTGATCCAGATCTGATCCAGATGGCGGATTTTATAGCAATTTATATAAAAAATGGGGGTACATTTTGGCCGGAGGGCGGCAGTAGCTCGGTCCGTAGGGACTTGGTTTAGGAATTGGAGGGTCACCGGTTCAAGTCCCAACATGGACCAAGACCAACTGGTTGCTGGAGAGGTGCCAGCTTACCTCTTGGGCACTGCCGATGTGCCCCTGAGCAAGGCACCAAACCCCCAACTGCTCAGGGCACTTGTCAGGAGCAGCCCCCTCACTCTGACATCTCTCCATTAATGCATGTATGTGTACTGTGTGAAATTAACAACAGTGTAAAAACTGAATTTCCCTACGGGGATTAATAAAGGTTCATCTTATCTTATCTTATCTTACCTTATCTACTGTTCATTTAATATTAGAGGTAGAGATTTATAACAAGTGGCATCATGTAGCTGAGACAATTCCGCATCTGAAGTATGTCTATTTGATCTAGCTTTAATACTTGAGGAGATAGATCCAGAAGAACCCGCCAGGGGGAAAACTATGGTGCTTGGCGGAGGTCTGCGCTCTCCGAGTGCTTTTCTAGTGTATGTATTTATTTCTTTTGCTGTTTCCTTTATCTCCTTTAACTTTTTGGCTTGGTTTTGACATATTCTTTATGGCTTTTATGACTTTTATGGCTTTTTATCCACTGATGTTTTAACTTATCTTGTTTTTTTGTTTTTTTTTTTTTATCAATGTGGCCGTTCTTCTTGCCCTTTTCAGCCAAGCACTGTCATCACTTTGTCACTTTGTCTTGTATTGTGTTGTTTTTGTGTTCACAATTACGAGATGACTCACTCACTGTAAACCAAATTTACCTATGGGTACAAATAAATATTCTGATTCTGATTCTGAGGTTTTTGCTGCCCCATGCTTTGTAAAGATCAGCACACCAGTACACCTGATCTGCTTCTCTGTTCCTTCCTCCAGCCACATCCCCACTTCTCCATACCTGTTTATGACCATGTTCTTCCTGTCCACCAAATGCCCTTTGACTTTTCACCTGCCCCAGCCACATCACTGACTCTGGCCCAATTCCAATCCGGCCTCTCCTCTCTCTCCCGACCCAATTTCACTCTGTTTGTGTGTTGGTATGGAGGATCTGCCATATTATGTGCCATCCCAAACCAATTAGCTGGGAGCACAAGTGGGTTATAATCCTCCCCCACCGAGTCTATGTCGATGCCAACTTAACTAGCTACTCTTACTGACGACATGCAACGTTGCTTTGTGTTCAACATGAAACACGATCCAATGTCAGCTCCATGTGACTATTGGAACAAACATTTTCTTGTAAAATACTCAAAGTTAGACATTTAATCTATTCTACTGTATTGGCATACAGATGTTAAAAACTTCAAACAAATACATTGTATTTATGATCAAATATACCCTTGTCTAGTTTAGAAAATAGCAGATGTGTTCATTTGATTGTAGTGTTGTATATTTATACATATTGGTGATATACAACATATATTTATTATTTTTTTTTACCCCCATCAGCAGCTATAGCCATATGATTTGTTATATCTTTTAGTGGGCGTTGCTGACTTATCAGTACATTGGTTTAGTATAATAATTCAGCTGTGCAATAATCTGGTTTACTATGCACCCTAGGGTACATACAGGCTCAGCCCTCTTGTCTCTTATCTCTGCGCTGTGTAAATATGCAACCACGAGCTGGGGTTTCAAAAGCGAAACCTTTTTATGTTACCACATAGTACACGACCACAACAAATGGTCATTTTAGTGAAACAGGAGCATGTTATCTGGTTTTCCCCCTGATGTCCACCATCTGCTCTGCATCAACATTACGGCAGCTGAACAGTAAAGTAGATACTTGTTAAGTTATATGTCTTATGTTACTGCTCTTGCTGGACATTTGTCCATACAAGTTTGACGTCTGGCTAGTATTTTAAGCCAAATTGGCCTATTCTGACAAAGGTTTAGCTGGTGCATGTTCTTTTTTGAAAATTGTATTGTATCGATTGTTATCAATGTTTGATTGATTCCGTTTCAGATAAATAAATTGAATGAAACATGTTTTTGACTATTTCATGTTGCATCAAGTACAGATTTGACCTCTCAAGGTACAAATGATTTGTTACTGGGGCTGTACCCTCTAGAGAACAAATTTGTACCATTTACAAGGGTACATTTTAGTACCCAGAGTGTTAAAGTCCATTTTTGTACCCCAGGGTGCACAAATGACCCCATGAGGTACTAACAGGAAGGGTACAAAAATGTTTCCATGTTAATAGGTACAAATGGTGTACCTTTGAGGGTACTGCCCCAGTGACAAGCTGTTGGACCCTTAAAGGTACAAATTTTACACATTATTTCTGAGAGTGTATGGCATAAACACTGTATTTATTTATTCAGTACATTTAAACTAATATTCTTATTTATTCAGCTATTCTTGCATTTTTACTCTTTTAATGATAGATTCTATTTTTTCATCACTGTTATTTGCACAGTTTTATATACATACTCTCTTATTTATATTTTATTAGAATTTTTTTATTAGAATTATAATTTTTCCATGTTCATATTTCTATTTTAGAATGGGAGCAAATGTAACTGTATTTCCCCCCAGGATGTACTTCTGATTCTTTATTTTCCTGCCTGAGACAGGGAAGTTCGTCCGTAAGCCTGCAACTAAATTTATATCCTGCACCTCAAAGTATAACTGGTATTTTTCAGTTTGGTCCTTGGATGACTAATGGGAACAACAATTTTTAAACTGGACCAGTATTGAGGGAGAATGATGCAGCCACCAGCCGCTAAATGAGCTGTAATGTTATCATATTTCATTTGGATCAATCCAGCACCATCAGTTTACATCCACTAAGTGTTTGTTTTTGTCACTGATGGGCTCAGACTGTTATTATAAGTGTCTGACAACATTATGAAAAGGACACTACAGAGAAATTAAATGGATTTCTTACCTTTGTGTATCCTAGCCAAATAACCCAAAGCATATTGCAAAGATGGTAATCACATTATCTATCGTTGTTTTAACATGCAAACCATCGCACCTCTACTGTGACCAAGACTGAAGTACAGTAACAAAGACTGTCCAATATATGTTTCAACAATACACACACAACTGATTTCATTAGTGTGCTTAGGAAATATTCAGTTCAATTGGATTACTGTGCTGTGTCTACAATGCTGGAGGTTTATGAGCTGCATAATGCTTTGCCTTCATTTCACCGCCTTTCAATAGACAAAGGGTGCCGCTTGGATTTAAAATTCTGGTCCCTCCTCCTTGACAACTGGAAAGGCGTCACTTTCTTTTACGACGACCTCGTCCAGTCTTTCGATGCATTAAATTTCTTCACCGATGCAGCGGCATCAGTGGGTTTTGGGGGGTTCTATGAAGGCGAGTGGTTCGCAAGCCACTGGCCGCCCTTTTTTTTTAATCACCTCTCTCCTTCCTCAGAGCTCCATGAAATCTATCCAGTTGCTGTTGCTTGCCACATGTGGGGTCAGCACTGGAGGGGCAAACGCATCATGGTCCTGTGTGACAATCAATCGATAGTATCATTAACAGAGGGTGTGCTGCATCTAAAGATATCATGCCTTTGATGAGAAGCATCACATGGTCATCAGTCCGCTACAACTTCATAATTAAAGCCTGTCATGTTCCCGGCCACTCCAATCTAAAAGCTGACTTGCACTCTCACTTTAATTTTCAGGCAATGCACATCCACTCTTAAAAGTTATGATTTTGGAGTACTTTTGCCATCTTTTGTATGTTGGGGTCCCTCTAAAACCTGTGTCAATTAATACAGTGTGTGCTTTCATCTGCTACTGCACTGATGTTCATCTTTTTAAACTACAATATATTCGCGGGTTACTGGCAGGTATCCAATTTAATTTATCTAATTTAGAGCTGGCATGTTCTTTCCTACAATGATGCTCTGCTTGACTCCGTTTTCCTCCTAGCTTTTTATGCATTCCTCAGATGCGGAGAATTCATGACATCCTCAAAGGTCTCGCTGACCTCTCACTACACAGGTCACCGAGACCTCTATCCTCACGGGTTGTGCTGACCTCTCACTACACAGGTCGCGAGACCTCTCTTCACGCAGGTCACCCTGACCTCTCACCGCACAGGTCGCCGAGACCTCTATCCTCACGGGTCGCCGAAACCCCTCTTCACACAGGTTGTGCTGACCTTCCTCCACACAGGTCGCTGAGACGCCTATCCTCACGGGTCGCCGAGACCTCACCTCACACAGGTCGCACAGACCTCTATCCTCACGGGTTGCCGAGATCTCTCATGACTCAGGTCACCGAGACCTCTCACGGCTCAGGTCGCCAAGACCACTTACCACTCAGACCTCTCTTCATGACACCATCATACCCTCATTCTGTGGTCTGAATATTATGTTTTTGATATACTACCATATTGACTTTCCTATTTCATCCATATCAGAATTCGGAGATGCATACATTTTCTTTTCGCTTATCACATGCTATGAATTCCATTCTCATTTAGTTCTGTACTTTGGGGTGAATTAAAGAACATTCTGCTATGGTATGATCATTCCCCATTAACTTATGGCGGGTCTAATACACCAAAAAGACGTTTAATATTATAATGCTGTCTTGTTCTTTAATAAACAGCCATTCACTCATTGAGTCTCTCCTGATTGAAAATGAAGCTACTGCATATGTTCATTCAGGAAGACCTTCCACTCTCATTCATTCATCCATCTCTAAATTCCTTC
The DNA here is from genome assembly GCA_947000775.1 of Pterois miles. Classification (NCBI taxonomy): domain Eukaryota; kingdom Metazoa; phylum Chordata; class Actinopteri; order Perciformes; family Scorpaenidae; genus Pterois; species Pterois miles. The sequence continues at coordinate 16,877,831 of CAMQGK010000229.1, read as the reverse complement.
TCACAGGCCCTCACTCTGTCAGCTGATCATGGGGTTCCACTCTGCTTAGCCAATCAGACCTTACCACCACATTCTCTCTAAACCAATCACACCATGCGTCAAAGTCTTAAAACCGCTCTCCTCTCCGCTGCTTTCTGCTGTCATTCCAGCACAACTGATGCAGCCCTCCTTCACCCCATCACCTCCAGCATTCATCGCCTCCAGCCCCCAGTTACTCAATCCGCCAGTCTCCATCACCTCCAGCACCTCTCATGCCTCCAGCATTCATCACCCCAGCTCGGATCTCTCCAAGCCACAATTCGTTGATGTTGCGTATTAAACATGCAACATCTATTGCATGTCTGTCCATCCGGAAGAGGGTTTTGGTTCTTCTGTGTAGTTTGTGTTGGAGTCTCAGTTGTAGTGGAGGCTGGTCGTTTGTTTGCTTTTACTAGCTCCATTTCTTCAGCTGAGCTGAAGAGAGAAAGCACGTACAAGCATGCATGATGTTACATCCACTGGGACACTGACCCTGTGCCCTTCTAGTCAACAAAGCAGTCTACAGGCTGAGAGAGGAAACACAGAAAGTCACGGAAGGTCCTGTTTTTAGGTTAGATTACAACCTGTACCCTCATTTGCAAAAAAAAAAAAAAAAAAAAAAACGATTCATACATGTAAAACTTAAATACAGTACTTTAAAAGATATATTATGGTTGGAAGATTTAGATCTCATTTCTTGTATCTTGTCGCAACCAAAACATGATAGAATTATAACAACAAAAAACATAAATAAAAAAGGCTAGTCAATGAAAAGTTTTTAGAGACAAACATTTATTTACCCTTGAACGTTATACATTTTTCTTTGGAAAAAAATAGCATTATTGTTGATCATCTTAAATGACACCCCATCACTGACAATTTAAAAACAAAATATTTCAAATAGTCAACTGGATAATATTACCAGTCATATTCAAATCTATTAAAAACTAGTAAGCGAAAAATCAAACATTGTGGAGTTCTGTCTTTAGAAACCAAGAGTGAAAAATAACCTTTTTAAATCAGCAACATAACATAATTCTTCTATGCATTGTGTTCTCCCTGGTTGAATGAGAACTACTGTCAAAGTCAAGCATTCCTACAAATTGATACTGAAGTTGCAAAAGAAGAAAGAATAAGTAGTTGCATTTTAAATATCAGGTAAAAAGGATGGGACATTTTCAAATTTACTTTTCGTTGGACTTGCTGACTTAAAGGGACAGTGCATAGGATTTTGTAGCTTCTAGTGGTGTGGTTGCAGACTGTAACCAAATGAGTACCCCTCCATTCACTCCTCCCTGTACAAAACTGTGGTAATGTTAGCCACTGAGTGCAAAGTTAGTAATGCCTTTCTCAGAGGCTATCTTTAACATAATAACACTACTTTAGGAGCAACAGACATCAGACAGTAACTGGAGATACCACGGTTTTGCACTCTGACTCATGTTACCGCAGTTTCACCTTTCACCACCAGTGGCCTTCAGGTAACATAAAAATGTTAAAGGCTCTCTCTAGAGCCTGTGTTTGGTTTGTCCATTTTCGGCTATTGTAGAAACATGGCGGAGCAACATGGCGGACTCCATGAAGAGGACCCACCACCCCTGTGGATATGAAGGACTTATTCTAAGCTAACTAAAACAACAACAATTCTTAGTTTCAGGTGATTACAGACTAATGAAAACATAGTTTTGAATATTAAGATAAGATAAGATAAGATAAGATATTCCTTTATTGGTCCCACAGTGGGGAAATTCACAATTATATTCAATTTCTAATAGAGCCCCTGAAATGTTACACACTGTGCCTTTAAAGAATACGTGAGTAAAACAAGAAAACACAAATGAATTACAGAGTAAAAGTATTCTCTTCTAACATGCCCTTTTGCACCCTTTTTGTGTAATGCCCTCATAATAAAAGTATCCTTTGAGGTAGATCAGTCTCCTCCTTAGTGTTATTACATAACTCTTTGGAGGAAAGGTACATCGCATGTGAACTTCTGCCTGCTTGATGAAGATGCAGTCACAGTGTGTAAGTTTTCTAAATGAGTGTGGTGGCAGCATTCATCCTGTACTCAAAGACTCCTATTTGGCAGGCAAATGAGCATCAGCATTGACCTGGCAGGCCCTGGAGCTGCCGCCACAGTGTCAACATCTCCTTGGGACTTCGTCTGTGAACGAGCAGAACAGATCTGTAAGCGCAGGGATTTCCCCTGTCTGTCTCTGGGAGATCAAACGTTAAAAAACCCGGGTGGTGGCTTGGCGAGAGCCCAAGTCTGTGCATGCACATGCCCAGATACACATCGTCTATTGGAAAGAGGTGCACCCTCTCGGACACCTCTTTCAACCGTAATGCAAGTGAGCCGGAATACACTACTCCTCCTCCGCCAGCATACGGTGGGTATGCACCTTTGTAGAAACGTTCTGGTATGTAGTATTTAGTGGACGGCTCACGGTTTGGCATTGCATTGTAGATCACATCCCCCACAAACAAATCCATATCAGTTTCATTTGTATAGGCTTTCCACAGGTTGTGCTCCTCCCACTGCTTATGCAGGTAATCCAGGAGGGCGCCCGTTCGAACAAAGACATCATCGTCCCCTTTGAACACGAAGATTGCAGTGGGGCAGTATTGCTGGAGCCAGCGCCAGAATAACAAGTCTTTTAGGGTCAAGTTAAAGAAAGTGTCTCTGAAATCCCATTGTAGGATGTCCCCATATTTCTGGTTCTCAAGCTCCAGGAGGTTTCTGAGGTCTGGGTGAGGACCTGTACTCGAGTCCTGCCTTCCAAGCAGAAACACTGTGCGCACTAATCCGCCTTTGTTTGATTCCCCCTTCACCAGACCACTGCGCCCCCATGTTTCACGTATAGCCTGCCTGTTTTCAAAATTCCCGACTTGGGATTTGACAGCCATGAGGAGCATAGGAGAATCCAGACCAAAGCTACTATTGTTTCTCCTACAAATACCAGGTTGGTTGATAAGGAGTGGGTACTTCCTGCAGTGCATTGACCATACAAATGCCCTCATTTGTTCTGGCAAACTGTTTAAATCATGCATATGTGGGACCAAACATTTGTGTGACACGCAGTCAGAAAGGCATTTGTCTTCAGTTTTGATTAAAAACTTAGCCTTTGGCTTCCTCATGATCCTGGTTGTGTTCCCTCGCAGTACTGGGTTGTGCTGACGATCCCAAGCTTGCTGCAGCTGGTTCCACAGGGCACTGTCCTCTAAACGGAGGTTCCAAAAAGGGCCAAGTGGGTGAGAGGCCAACGTAGAGGAGTTAGCAGAAATCCCAGAGGCAATATAGTGGATGGTTATCTTTGGAGGTGTGTAGGAGATGGTGACGAATATGGACACCATGACGTAAATCAGGAGGTGGCCGGTCATCATGCAAGGCAGCAGACACATGCATAGTATTCTCCCGTTGCACTTGCAGCATTTGCCCATTGCCTGAAGTGTTACAGATCAGACACCTGCACACAAAAATATCACATTTTGCTTGTAATTAAACAGAGAAAACATCTTCCCTAACAGAGCTCAGACCGCTGCAGCGGCATAGATGTACCTGAGAGATTTTTATAGCTAAAACTGCAGGCAACCCACTGGAGTTCCGTCTCCGTGGTGATGGTCCAGTGAGGGTTATTATCTGTTCTTACACACCCACAGCATCATCCCGTGCCTACCTGCTGACAGGAACACAGCCCCTGTAGACACAGTGTGGAACATGTAATATGCAATGTAATGGATTAACTCACTCTTTCCTTAGTTCTTAAAAGTTGGGTAAACACTGCCCCTTGGCTTCAATAAAGTACTTATTTATTTCTTTTCTTTTCTTAAAACAGCACCCCGTGACTCTGCATGCAAAATATTGACTTTTACAGATTTAAAAAAATGGCCTTCTATAATATAACGTCTCTGAAATACTGCTTCTCTATAGCCTGTACAGCAAAACATGAGTCTTGTTACATCAGTAAGGTAGCCCATATTAACACAGGCAATGCATATACACAAAGCACACCATTACTTACAAGTGTGTGATCTGCCTTCGTTGGTTAAGCTGACAGAGATAAAACACACAGCAGTTTCTGGCGTCCACTTTTTGTTGTAGTGTTTTCATCTGGCTTGGTTACAGTCTGGCAGTGTAGTTGCAGGTCTGTGGCGTTCATTTATATCCATAACGATGAAGGATAAAGACTAGGCATCCTGTAAGTCTACCACGAGCGTCCTCTCACCTCAGTGCAGCCGCAGCTGAGCAACAGGTCCCATGTGACTGTGCGCAATGAGCATGCGCGTCGTTTGGCTCCTTAACACCACAGTGTTTTGTGTGTGACTCAGAGGATTAACGTACTACCATTGCTGATAGAGACTGATTTAAAACTCGGGAATCAGCTTCATCAGGCAATGATGTCTCAACAAAGATTTGACTTGATTTGCATGCAGGTGCTTTGGGAGCATTTGTCTGCAGATTTGCATGATGTGGCCAAATGACCTATGAAAGGATTAGCCTACCTAAAAGCAATATTCTGATCATCATGATATTATAACGTGATGTTTTTTTAATGGACTTTAAATTTGTCAATAAAGATGAATTGGATTGAATTGAAACACATTTCAAAACAAACTCGAATAATTAGGCTACTTTGTAAAACTAGAAACGCTCTGGAAGCATCAGTGTCCTTTTATACTATACTATTCATTTTATATGAATTAATAGCTCAATAATCGAATTAGCAAATAAATAGCCTATAAACATTATATATATAGTGTATATATATAATATTATACAGTTTTTTCTTCTATATATATGATATTTGACTTTGTTCTGTTATATTCTTTTCAATCAAGGTAGCCACTGATAAATCGAAGTGCCTTTGTACGTAACAATATGTGACGGACACGACCTCTAGCCAATAGAAAATACGTCTGGCAACAGGTTATCGGTTGAACCCCGAGAATCAGCCAATTGGAAGAGAGGGGGAGGCGGGACACGGCGGCGTCGCGATGCCGTTCAAGTTTCAGCATGAGGCGATACAGTTTGGTTGAGCTTTGAATGAGGAGCCATCATCCCGGCGGCTCAGTGGTAGAAAATAAAATTTAAAGTATCTCTGGATGTCTTTAAAATGAGCAAGTAGGCTTTTCTGACAGGCACCCAAATGACTGTTCAGCACCCTTTCATCTCCTCGTTGGGTAAGAACGTTTTTAACAACATAACGGATTTGATTTGTAAGCGACAACATGCAGTAGACCTGTTTATTTGTCTGTGACACAAAGTAGCAAGCTTGCTAGCGGATTTTGTCGTACTCTTTTTTTGGAGGCGAGGGGAGGAGGAGAGGGCTACCAGTCATTTTGAGACAAAAGAAACCAGAATGTTTTCACTGTATCTACAACAAATGACACGCGGGAGTAAAACCAACTCGCTTTTTGTATCTTGTTAAAGTCTTAATGTGCTGGCCGTTTAGTCTAAACCGCCGTTAGTAGCGTTAGCTTATTCTTCAAACCGCCTGTGTGTTATTTGTACGGTTTCGGAGAAGAAGTAACCATAACGGTCAGTTTCTCAGAAAAAAAGACGAGCCGTTGCTTACAAAATACCGTTGCTTATTTTGCTCACAAGGCCCGGATAGCAGTGGTCAGCATTTGGAGTAGACTTACACATTGTGGCCACAACATCACGTTTTGTGCCTTCTGTTCCTTACATTAAGACTTTATGTTCAAATCAGACAAGGTTTTGTACCTGGGATACCCCACCGCAAAGGTTTTTGTTGTTCCTCCTCCTTGCTTCGAACCTATAACCTAATGAATAACCACGCTCCTAAGGGATCCTTTATTTAGCTAAATGATCATTTTTCAATAACCACAATCAAGGTGACGAGCCAAGAGCATTTTACTTACACGTTGTGTTTACCCAGCCTTTTTTATTCTGGCACCAAAGCCTTCTCCTTGAGGCAGTTATTGGTGTATACTCGCTCTAATGGATAGCATGCCAGAATGTTTAGGCAACATCAAGAAACGTCAGGTACCAAGATTGCAGTTAATTATTTTTAGGACTCGTTCTGCAAGCCTTTTATACTCTTATATTAATGGCAAGTAGTCCAAGGGTTAATAAGCCTGTGAAATTAATTCTTAGAAGGAGCTTGGACTTTCAGAGTAACATGCTAAGGACAATTATCTTTTTCTGCCCCCACAGCTAAATTGAGAAATTTGCATCACTGAGCAGTTCTGTTTTTATTTAAGTCAAACTGATCAATAATGTGTTGCTCTCAACACAACATCACACGTTTTTCTGTTTTGAGAGGAATGGGTCTGTGGAAAAAAAATCGATTTAACAATTCATTTTAAGTATCATCTGTTGGTCCACTGTTGTTTTGCTCTGTCTGGGCATGTGTATTTCCTGATTATGCTGGAAAATGGATCTTGGCAATACAATGAGAGCTTTAATATAGAATAGTCAATGCCTATAGCTAACTATGAAGTGTGTGTTGTGACCATTGAATTCCACAATTCACTAGCTGTTTTCAGAGCTGTTGTCTGTTTGATAAGAATTTAAAATCAGTGACTAGCTCACTTGCTGTCAACCAGGGTTTAACACAATCTGACACTACTCAGCTGTAGTATTAGGGGGTGAACACTGGTTGGTTTAGATATCGGTATAGGTTTACTGTAGGATAAGCATAGGATTAGTACAGATATTGACAGACTTGTCACCTTGTACATAAATGCCTCTTTTCTCTGCAAAAAAGATGCTTGAACATGATTATGTTGTATATTCTTTATCTTCAATTAGTTTTTAAAGGTTGACCAAATAAAAACAGATAAGATAAGATATTCCTTTATTAGTCCCACAGTGGGGAAATTTACAGTGTACAGCAGCAAAGATAGTGCACAAAAACAGTAAGTGTCAGCTGAAGAAAAGAAACACAACCAAGACAACTCATTACAAAACATAGTATGTGACACAGGGTCATCTATGTTCTTGCCATTTGGTGTCAAATCAATTATCATATAGGTACTTTTCAAGTGATTAGTGCAGAGCTACAGCTGTATTCCATGAACCGCATATGTGAAGTTAAAGGGATAGTTTGGGTGTTTTAAAATGGGGTTGTATGAGGAACTTAAAAATAGTCAGTCAGAGTACTACCTACAGTAGGTCATGGTCAGTATGCCTCAAGGTTGGTGAAACAGTTGGCATGCCACATAACTTAGTGATGTCAGTTATGTAAGAGTTATGTTATGTAGAGTATGTAATATTTAAAATATTTTCAGCAGTTTACCTTGCCGCCAGACCATCCTTTCTGATGGGGAACGGAAGCTATTGTATCCATTAATGCTCTTGCCAAAGCCACCAGACTCCAGTGAAAAAAACACAGGGGTTACTGGTCTACCACTGCCTTGATTGGTTAGTATCGGTTAGCATAGATGATGGCTTCAGTTCCCTGTCAGAAACATACACTGTTTAGCTGTCTGACAGCAAGGTAATCTGATGAAAAAAATTTAAATATAGCATACACTGCTATAGTTGTTTTTAGGTGGGCCTTTGTTTGAGGTGGCTAAAATATGTTTTGTTGTCAGGCAGTCCACAGCAGTACATAGCTCTGGTTTTGTGTGGCAGTGGCTTCTCCATGATGCCATCTACTAACTACGGATAGTTACTATGGACCTCATACAACCACTCTTCAAAACACCCAAAGTGTCCCTTTAAATAACTGATCTGTAACCCCACAGTCTGATATATGTCGACATGCCACTTGATGATGTGTGACATGTCACCCTGTTAGCACTATAAATGCAACATTTAAACAGATTACTGTACCAAAATGATCATTGAGATTGAGATCATTCATTGATATAATCTAAGTCATTCTAGTGTTCAATACATGCCCTGTATATTTTTTTATGTTTGCCTGAATTCTGGTAAGATATGTAGTATGTAAGCAATTATTGCCCCGTTAATGAATGTACCCCTTAATGTAGATTTCTGTGTTAAAGGACATGAATGGGATTAAGTGGTTTTGTAAGGTGGCAAACCTGTTTGTGCAAACAGAAGGGCTTAACTTTGTTAATCGAAAGCGGCAAGCAATGCTTAATACTTCAAAACTCTGTGCAGGGTGTGTAGTGCTATGCCTGCCAGCCTGGCTGATTACAGTACTGTAATGGTGGGAGAGTTAGCAACAGGGGATTCTGGCCTAGGTCTGGATGTGTGGGCATAATTCATGTCATCATTTCAGAATAAAATGTTATGCAGTGAGTCGTTCTATCAGACTTTTCATCTTCTGAATTGTCTTACTCTTGTTGTTTCCCCTTTATTTCATAGGTTCCTTTAGATGCACTCCTTTCTGCGTCCTACGTTTTGTGCTTTCCATCTGATGTTTCCCAAGACTCCTCAAGACCAATGCCTTAGTTCTGATTGGACATTAATTAAAAAAAATACATATATTCTGAATATACAGGTTTTGAAAACAAATCTCCAGCAGGAATTCAACAACCTATCACCTTATCACCCTCCTTCCCCTCTCCCTGTTTCCTCTATCAGATTAAGATTGGCATAAAAACATACATATACATACACAAGCCACCATGTCCTCCATCCTTCCCTTCACTCCCCCAGTAGTGAAGCGCCTCCTGGGATGGAAAAAGACTCCAGCAGGGAGCGGAGGAGCAGGAGGAGGCATTGGAGGTGTAGGGGAGCAGAATGGAGGTGGACAGGAGGAGAAGTGGTGTGAAAAGGCTGTGAAGAGCTTAGTGAAGAAGCTGAAGAAGACTGGGCAACTGGATGAGCTGGAGAGGGCCATCAGCACGCAGAATAGCAACACCAAGTGTGTCACCATACCCAGGTGAGATGAGGACACACACACACACACACACACACACACACACACACACACACACACACACACACACCCTGTATTTCTGTTGATAAATTGACAAATTATTTCAGCACCAAAACACTTCAAGCTGTGCTCACGTTTACACAAACACACATCTGCAGTCCCTATATGCACTGGTATACCACAATACTGCTAATACAGATCAGCACAGCGAGGTGTGTCAGCACACATGAAAGTAAGAAGGAGGGTGATGGGCAACCACAGGCTTGCAGAAAGAAAATTTCTGTTGAGCAACAACCGGTCCACTTCCTTGTTCTGTTGTGCCAGACATTAGCAAAGCAGCAGAAGTGAAACCTGATTGGGGGAAATGTGCAACACGTGATCAAACTTCAGAAACTTTGTGAACTTCATATGCATAAAATGTATCCATGCATTCACGCTGTGTGCCAATGTGGTTGATGGTTTGCTCTATTCTGAACAATTGTGGGAAGTGTGACAGCCTCTGATCACACCTACGGCGTGGTCTACGCAGCTCTGCAAAAATCTGAACCGCCAAACCTAGTTTCAATATTGTCTTTCTTCCATATTGCATCGCTTAGATAGGTAGGCATTGCTTGTTAGATGGTGTTAATTAGATTAAGAGCAGGAACATTTAATCAAAAGAAATCATGTATCCACTCTGTACAAATGTGAAGCCAAAATATCCCAGATACAGGGGCTTCCATCTTGAGATTTTGATGTCATTTGGAGCCAGAGTCTGCAAAGTGGAGCTGGAGCTGGGGCTGGAGCCACAGCTGCAGATCTCGTCCACACATCCACCCAAGCCAATCACAAGTCAAGCAGGGCTGCACGGTAGTTGTTTGGCTAGAAAGACACACCAACTAACCATTATATCTCAATGGCAGTGGTCCACATAGCCCCGTTAAAATGCCATGATAAATCATTTCATAAATTTTTCCACCTTTAATGTGACTTATAACCTGTACAATTCAATTGAAAAAACATACTGAAATCTTTTTTTTTTTTTTTGGGGGGGGGGGGGATTAAAAAAAAAAAAATAAATAAATAAAATAATGTCTGCACCCTCTCTTGTAACTGGGGATGTGGTTGTGTTCAAAACTAACCAGTCAGTTTTATTTAGTGTCCATGTAAACAGTGGATTTGGTATTTCAGATCGGATTGGGGAAATTTGGCACATGTAAACTTGGCTAGTGTTGTAAGATGTCAGTCAGGAGAAGGGTACAAAAGATGTTCCAAGGTATTAGATCAGACCTGGGCATTATACGGCCCGCGGGCAACATGCGGCCCGTGTGATGGTTCTGTCCAGCCTGTGAGGTCTCAGTCAAATCATACAATTTTAACTACGAAGCTGGAAAAAAAAAATAAATAAAGAACATAGCTTTTATTTTGAAATGCTGGTGTAAGCGAGCTTCTTCCTGTCACACCTGACATTGATGTAAATGGGGTAGGGTGGCAAAATGGAAGCCCTTTCTTATG